>JBBPMM010000132.1:0-61027 GCA_038090335.1 Solioccasus polychromus | reverse complement strand
AGACGTCGACGAAGACGAAGAACCCCTCCCAGAGGATCCCTCCCAGCCCCCCTCTCCCACTCCCCTCCCAGAGCCCGAGCCCGAGCCCGAGCCTGAGCTTGAGCCAGAGGACGAGGACCCTGACCTCCAGCCCGCGCACAGAGCAGAGGCCCTCGATGTCCTTGCCACCATCGAGCTCAAGTTTGCCCTCTTGAGGGAGAGGGTCTATGTGGAAAAGATGGAGGGTCTCGCTTGGGAAGAAGCTCTCGTCTGCGACGGTCAGTCGCCGTCCCTGCCGCCGCGCCGTGCTCACCCCTCTCTCTAGGCACTCACCCTGAACTTCACCACCTCCAGTCCGAGCTCACCAAGCGACGCGACAAGCGCCTCATGCTCGCCTCCAAAAAGAGGTCCTATCAGATCGAGGCCGTCGCCAGAAAGCGCCGCCAAGAAGAGACGTGGTGTTGGGAATCCTGGAACGTGAGTCTGTCTTTGCTCACACATTCCCCCCCATTCACCTCCTTCCTTTCAGGTTGCCCGCACCGAACTCCAAACGGACATGATTGCCGAGACAAACAGAAAGAGGCGCAAACTCGAGAGGGATCGACGCGCGATCGAGAGGCCCCCCCCAGGTGCGCCGCTTGCCTCTTTTGCCGCTTCGTCTCTTTACGCGTCTCTAGTGCGGCGTATTCCAAACGCGATACTCAACCCCCCGCCCGCCCCTACCCTCCGGCAAATCGCAAACACCTTTTCTCTTCCTTCCCATCTCTCCCATCTCGCAGCAAACAAAAAGTCGTCCAAGATTTACCCAGGTCTGGACGGATCGAGTATGTCCTTACCTTGCCCGTCCACACCGACCGACTGACCCTGCCCGCTAGATGCCTATCCCGACCTTGCAACCCTCGCTCCCCATGACATTGCAGCCGATCTCGAGTTTCTCTTTCAGCACCGGCGAATGGGCTACGCATTCGGCATGCCATTTGGCCCTCCAATCATGGGTTTCGGCCCAGACCCCCCTGCCAATACTGCACCGCCACCCCTTGCACCACCACAAAATACCGACGGACCCTTGCCACCAATGGGCGTATTTCAGGGACCGCCTTCCATTGCGACAGGTCCTCTTGGCCCCGGAGGCGGCGGCACGAGCGTCGTGATCGGTCCCGGGGGCGCAACAAGTGCCCCCGCCACCGGTCCGCGAATTCAACGGCCCCCTCCGTTTGTCGAGCGCGAGCGCGAGCCGACCCCACGCGATCAAAGAGACGGGGGGTACCCCGCTTGGGGTTCCAAGCCTGCTCCGGGCGTCGATTGGGCTCCAGACGGCCGACGCAGGGAAGACAAGGAACGCGACAGGGTCCAACCGATCGTCCCGACACCCACTCACCGCCATTCCCATCATACCCATCAGCAACACAACCCAGTGCAGTCTCACCAGCTCCATCCACACGGGCAGCACGGGCACCAGCATACCCAGCACCAGCACGGAACACCACACCATCACGTAGGGCAGCATCACCATCACAGGCACCACCACCACGTCGTACATCACCATCATTCTGGCACGAGCTCGTCTGGTCCTGACATGCCTCTCTCGAGCGGGGTGCAAACGATGGAGATCATCAATCTCTCTGCCAACTCGTCCTCCAAGTCCCATTGGAAGAGGGACGAGGCAAGACACGGTGCAAGTCGGCCCCCTTCCACGCACCCCTATGACGAGCGCGACCGACCGATTGCGACGCCCTTTGTTCTTGCGCCATCGCATCACACCATCTCCTCTGCTGCCTCTTCCCCGCGACACGGCTGGACCCCGGGTCCAGGCGAGCCAGGCCCACCAGGCTCGTCGACGCCCTTTCCGCCCCCTCCCGAGCGCTTCCACACCCCCGTGCCTCACCGCCTTTCAAATCCGACACCAAACGGGCTCCCTCAGCTGCCCCGACCGCTGACGACGTCGCCTCCCCGCGCCCCACCCACGTCTGCCCCGTCCAACTCGCCCTCGAACGTCCCTACGCCGTCCTCGTCGGGCCCCTTTACGCACTCTCGCAAGCCCTCGCCGCTGCCCAAGCCTGGGATACCCCAGCTCTGCTACTCTCCGCGTCTCGCCGGCCCTGGGGTCGTCCCACCCACCGGTCCGGGCGTTCCGGGTGTCTTGTCAACAACGACCAGCGTGGGCATCCTGACGAGCGGACCTGGGATTCCTCCCGGTCCGGGTATCGCGCCTGCCCCACCGGTGGAGAGTGCGCCCATGTATGCACGGCCAACGTCGCCGCTGATACCGTTTACGGCGCAAAAGGTGGGCATTGAGCTGTGAAATGTTTTTTTCGTTCCTAGTGCAGTACGAGATTGGCTACCGAACTATTTTTGTTTTTTTCCCTCCTTGTTCGTTGATAGATTTGGTGCGTCGTATACAAGGAATCGAACGAGTTGTATCGGAAGAAAAAAATAAATAAATGATATTCCGGTGGTTAAATGGTTACAAAAAAAAAAAAAAAACACTAGAAATCCCCGAGGTCGACCTCTATGCTCTCTATCACCGAGGCTTCCAGAGACTTGTCCCCTCGTGGTTGCGACCCGAGAGCTGGCAGCGGCAATGGGGATATGGGTCGCGAGTGCGTCGTCACAGGTGCCATGACGGGCGTTCCGTTCACGTTGGGCGTCACCGATCTATTCCAAAAAAACGCTCGTCAGGGGGAAGGGGGAGGGACGCGAGTTCAAGAGTTACCAACCTGGATGTATCGTTGAACGTCCTTGGAATCGTCTTTAGCCGCGCGCTCGGGTCCGACGGCGTCGCGACCCCCGACCCACCCGCGTTCGCAAGTTTGCGTTCGCGTCGCTTCCGTTCCGCCTCGAGCAATTCCGCCTTGCGCACCGACTCCACGTTGGCCTTCCGATTCCGCTCGTTCACCCTGGCCAACTTGTCCGCGAGCGATTCTTCGCACTCTTCTCGCGCGGTTTGGGCGACGGGGAGCTCCTTGAGCTTGGCTTCGATGTCGGCGACTTCGGCGTAGTCCTGACGGCGCAGGGCCAGCGTCTTGGCTTGCATGAGCCGCGATCGTTCCATCGTAATGACCACGGCGCTCTGCTGTTGATTAAACTGGTTCTTCCGCGCGACCATGGCGGCGACGTCACTCTAAAAAAGGTTTACCACCCCCTTTTATTTAGCGACGACGGCCGCGGGAACGAAAAAAAAAAAGAGACGCCCAGACCTCTGTCATGGGTTGCGTCGCAAACTTGAGGAGTTGGTCGGCCTTTTTCTCCAATTGTCGTTTCGTGGGTAGGCGCACGTCGTCCGCGATGCACGCCTTGTCGAGCCGATCAAACTCCTTCTGCTCTCTGAAACATCAGACTGGATGGGAGTGGGGAGGGGGGCCACGAGGGGACGCACCGCGTCAAATACTGCATTCGAGACCTTGTCCATGTTAAACGCCCTGATTGACTTGCCGTGCTTTAGCTCGAGCGTTTGGTTGACCATTCTTTCATTGACCTTGTACGGTCGCACAAGGTTGGCACCCAAATCTTGCGGCCCGTCAACGTCGGCAGCAGCGAAAAAAAAAACAAGGCCGACTCACTCGTCACCTCGCACAAACGATACACAGGCTCGTTGTTCTCGTGGCCAATCAGGTAACGTACCCAACCACCTTGTAATTATCAGCTATTATGGTCATCTTCAGAACCTGAATTCAACTTGCCTTTGACATAGTCCTCAAACCAGGGCGCCATGCAGTACCTGGCGAGCATGTCTCGAGTGATTCTGCAAGTCGACAAATGCTCCAGCGTGGCTGGCTCGTCATCGGGGTTGGGCTGTTTGGAAAATAGTTTGCGATCCTTTTCCTCCTCCTCTTCGTACTTGGTGATTTGTCCATCCTCCTCCTCGCCAGAAGAGGTATCCATGTCCATAGGTGATGACGAACGGTCTCGCTTGGGAGAGTCCGTGCGCGTCTAAAAGGCATGAGCGACAAGCTGGCTCTTGCACCATCCGTGCTTACGCGCTTCTTCTCGCCCTTTGCTTTGCGCCGTGCTTTCAGCTCGTCGAGTTTCTTGGACTTTTCCTTCGTGGCCCCCCTCACCGCATGTAGACCTGAGAATCAATGGTCAGACGATACCTATCGAAAAGAGGGGGCAACGTCGGTACGTTTCGCGGCTTTGGCTACTGCGTCTGGATCGCTGGGACCATTCTTTTGCTGTTTGATCATCTCTTGCAGTTTCCGTCTGTCTTGTATCTTTTGCATTTGTTCTAGACGGTCGGCCAGAATATTCTCTCGCTCAATCTCAGACATTGAAAGCAGTCTATTCGGAACGACGTCGGTAATGCCTACGTCGAGGTACCCTAATGTAGCACTCACCGCTCCCTATCCGCATCGTCCACATACTTGCCTTCCAAGGGAAAGGGATTGGTTTCGTCCACAGCCTCCTCCTCACTTTCTGAAGCATTCTCCGAGTCGCTGTCCGAAGCGCTGAATAGAACCGACGTATGAGTGATGGGTACAAAACCAAGGCAGCCGGGTACACACCTCGCTTTGCGCTTCTTGTTTCCAGACTGTTTCGAACTCCCGGCTTGTCGCTTTCGTTTCTTCTCCGTAGCTCCGGCAAGAGCGAGAAGTTCGTCGTCGATATCGCCGTCAGAGTCAGACATGGGTAGGAAATGGCACAGGATGAACCAAGGTAAAGCCATCAAAGTGCCAAGGCATTTTGTTTGACCCTGTTTGTGGGCTGTGCAATCACGTGATTGAGTGTTCCCGGCGGTAAGTTCATTATTATATGACTAGCTGGACACCGATGGATGATCTCCCTGACCTCTACGAGGCTACCATCATCGAACTCCAAGACGGCCTAGAAAACGGCAGATTCAAATCTACACACCTCGTAAAAGTACGAACGTATCGTCGTACATCCTAGTCTTCACGTCGTCACCTTTGGTAGGCATACTTTGCCAGAATCGAAGAGGTAAACTTGAACGGCGCAGCTCTGCGCGCCGTCTCAGAGATCAATGCCGCTGCTTTGCGTCAAGCCGAAGATCTGGACAATGAGAGATCCGAGTACGGGGCTCGTGGACCACTCCACGGCATACCCATCTTGATCAAAGATAACATCGCGACGGCCCACGAGCTGGGGTAAGTAGCCCCACGTGTGCATGCCTGTGAAACGAATTCAGCTCGTTGCGGTAGCATGAATACCACTGCTGGTAAAAACACCTACCTCCTTGCAGAATCCGTTTTTTGACGCATGATGCAAAAAAAAAAAGGTTCCTATGCGCTCAATGGATCTGTCGTCCCGCGGGACGCGTTTGTGATATCAAAGCTCCGCGAGAAAGGCGCGATCCTGTTGGGAAAAGCAACCATGTCTGAATGGGCAAGTTGGCGCGGCGAAAGCGTGCCCAACGGTTTCTCCGCTCGCGGCGGACAGACCACCGCCCCATTTTATCCAAACCTCGATCCCAGCGCTTCTAGTTCCGGTAGTGCCGTCGCTTCCGCGATAGGTCTCGCAGCGGCCGCCCTTGGATCAGAGACGACAGGCTCTATCGTGCTCCCAGCTAGTCGGAACAATGTCGTAGGAATAAAGCCCACGGTTGGTCTCGTTTCTCGCTCCGGAGGTCAGGTGGTGACCCATACACGGAATGAGACATACTGAATGTGCGCGCCATCAGTCATCCCCATCTCTCCTCATCAAGATACGGTCGGCCCCTTGGCCCGCTGTGTCGCCGACGCGGCAATCCTCCTCTCCGCCATTGTCGGCCACGACCCGAATGATACCCGTGACGTTGGTCTGCCTCCACCAAAAGAATGGCCAGACTACACAACGGCATTGGACGTTGACGCTTTGCGCGGAAAGCGGCTCGGTGTTCCTCGCGCACTCTTCCAAGACTATGCCATCATCAACGACACGTTCCAAATGTCACTCGATGTCTTCCGCGACTTGGGAGCGCATATCATCGACCCGGTAGACTTCCCCAGCGCTGATGAGCTCATGCAATCCAAGGCAGAGAACATTGTCTTGACAGTCGACTTTAAGCCAGCTTTGAACGAATACTTGGCAGACCTGGTGGAAGTTCCCACTGGTGTGAGGACCCTGGCGGACGTCATCAAATTCAATCTCGCGCATGCAGACGTCGAATTACCGCCACCTTATTTCACGGATCAATCCCAGTTTGTCGTGTCGTATGCACAGAATATTCGCGATACTGAGATATTTCCTAGGTTGATTACGTCTGAAGCAAGTCAGATCGATGAAAAATACTACGCAGCATTGGCAGAGGATTGGGAATTGGGACGCACTCGAGGGATCGACGCAGCTCTCCAAGCTCATCAACTAGACGCCTTGATCTTGCCAACTGACAGTGAGTAAACATTCGAAGACTCGTCTAGGTAGGTATTGACTCTCCTAGGCTATGCGACCAAGCCCACTGGGATCTCTGGTTACCCAATCATATCTGGTGAGTGTAGTGACAACGGGTCAAAGGTCTTGCCCACCAAGAAACACCGCATATAGTTCCACTCGGTCACTATCCGCAGGATGCACAGCTTATCCCTTTGAACCCCACGCCGCTACATACATGCACCCCAAACATGCCGTTCGGCATTGCATTCATCGGGACTGCGTACAGCGAGCACAAGCTCATTGGCCTTGCATATGCTTTCGAACAAGCTACCAAGACACGCTTACAAACAAGGGCATACCCGTCGGCCACCCCGGTCACCCAATTGAAGAATGTTATGAATTTACCTTGCATGTGACTTACCCCTACTTGTATACTAGTCGCTTTTGCCTGTTCGTAAAGGTGGGGGTGTTGAAAGAAGCATTGCATTGTCTGAAATGGCACAAAGCATTGCTAAGTATGTTCTGCGAGAACAACCTTCTTTCTTTCCGCCTTGGGTTTGCTCTCTCCAGCGCGTGTATGCTTCCGCCGGCGTTCTTCCTTGACACGCTGAGCTTCGAGCATCGTCCGCTTGAGTTTTGCTGCCTGATACACAGGTTTGGGTATGTGTCGCGTCCTGTATGGCGTCAGATAACGTTCAAGCGATTACCCCACGAACTTGCCGTGAAATCCTGCCAACCTCCTGGTCATGTTTCCACCGGTCCTTGAGGCTCTCTCGATACTCGATTGCAGCGCGCTCTCGCGCTGTAATGATACCCAGTTTTTCGGCAGCCTTGGCTTTCCATATCCGAACGTTGCCGTCATCCGATCCCGATACCACGAATCGCGCGTCCGCGGTGAATATCGACGATGATACCCTTACACGATGAATGTATGAACACCTGGCGGAGATAGAGAAGTAGAATAGGCACACCTCTGCATTCGTTTCGTGTGATACACTTCTGGCTGTGTACCCCGCCCCTCCTGCCATATGCGCAGGGTCCGGTCCCACCCACCGCTCACAAACTCCAAGCCCGTAGGACTCCAATCACAGCTCATTACGGCTGCGACGTGTGCTTTGTAGACATGCGTCGAATTTGACAAGTTGCGGACATCAAATGTATATAGGTTGTGGTCCTCTGATGCCAGCAGTACTGATGTAGGGTAGGTCGGCGACCACGACAGAGCGTTGCTTCGCATCTGCATGATAACCCTCCGCTCGGCTTTACCCGTGCGAATATCGTAGAGGGTGAAACTACGATCGGAACCTATGCTTCCGAGTACGGACGCTTCGGCCAGGTTGAAACGCACCGAGGTGACTGTCTCGGTGGCTGTTGGGAAAGTGAGATTGGAAATCGCCGCGCTCCTTTGAGAAAGAGCTGGTCAGCGACAGTAAACGCAAGATGACAAGGATAGCGACTTGTTCTCGTCCCATATCTGCACTATATTCGATGCCGTGGCGAAGAGAGGATCCGTCCTGTGGTGATCAATAGAGCTACGGATTTACATCAGTGGATGGATAGACTGGCACAGGAGGGCCCGCACTTGAATGGGGATTTGCCAGCGAACACGTTGAGCGGTTTTTGCTGCTAGATCAACCATCAGTTGGGCGAAAAAAAGGGATTAGACGGTGTACGAATACTGACAGAAGTTTGATCCTGGGGAGAAACATCCCAGAGCTTAATGTTACAGTCTACACCACAGCTCAGCAGCCTATCGCGGTCTGCGAAACAGAGTCCAGATACTTTTCCCTTGTGAGCGTCTTGTATCTGATGCAGCTTTTTTCGCTCCCCGATGCCATGCACGATGATACCTGTGCAAGTTGATCTCTGATTGACAGAAGGCGCAAAAAGGCTCACCGCCATCCCAGCTTCCGCTCGCGATGACATTAACTGAGCCAGGTTTCCTACACAGCACCTCCACGGCGTCGATGTGACCTTCCAAGCTTGCAATAAAAGGCTTGGCGAACATCCTGTCCATTTTGGCGGCGTTTAGGGCCCGCATGCGCTCGCGTGCACGCGCAAAGGGATGAAGCAGGGGATCGAGGTTTCGCGAGGTCGGCGTTGGGTCTCCGTGGCGCGTTGGCAAATGCGCAGACGGCGCATGCTGGAGAACGGAAATTTTCTGGGCGAGTTATGGTGAATTTGCAGGTCGAGTGACAAACATACCATCGGAGTGCTGGTGGGAACTGCGAGATTCGGATGTTTCAAATAGGAACTAAAAGCCAAAACAAGACCGTCACAACAACTGATATTCGTAGCGACAGCCCATCGGTGTTGCATTAGCAACGGGACGGTCGGAGAGTGTTAATATGACAAGGCTATTCTTCGTGGCATTTTCCCATCATCGCGAACCAGCTTTTCAGGTCTGGAGAGCCTCTCCCACCCAGCAGCTAGTCTGCTTCTGCCCTTCCTTGTGGCCGACGTGATATGCACCGCCATCCCTCCTCATGAGCCAACTGCGCTTTATCTGTCTGTCGCTCACTCCAAATCTGCGTTGCGTTGGCTTTACGCTCGGACAATTCGGGGCCCTTATTATCCCCCCGGCGATCGAGGTCATTATATCGTTATTATTCATTTTCTTGCACTCGGGATCGGCCAGGCAAGTTTTCGAAACATATTTTCGAGACTCAAGTCGTTTCATCGAGCATGACAGATGGGCAACGGTCCTCCTTGCAGCGGATGGCATTTTATATTTCACATGGGCATTGCTGGACATGCTATCACACGTGCTTCCCGCAGTGCGGAATTCACCTTCCGTGTTTAAAGTGTTTGATTTATTCGTTGGTACGTCCATCTGCGCTACGTGGACCATGTTTTGACTGGAACTCGTGATCAGGAGCTGTATCATTCACACCCGTTCTCATTTATTCCGCTTATCTTTATCGACTATGTTATCGTGATATCATTCCAATCCTGCCTCGCAAGCTTCAACCGTATCTCAAGTTTTTGTTGCCCATCTTATTGTTGGGGTCCGTTGCAATTGACGAAGCGTCATCATTTGTTGGAACGTATATCGGTATGCCTACTTTTTGTGTACGCGTGACACGTGCTTATCAACAACGTAACCAGGGGCATCCTCCAGCCAACCTCTGGACGTTGGGATAATACATAACGACGTCTCCTTATGGAAGGCTCTGAATTGGTCGTCTCTTGCAATATTTGGTTTCATTCAGTTCCTTTTCTTTCTGCTCGCTTTCTCTCGCCTTTCCACAGCATTCTTGGACCAAAGGCGGATAGAACTTGCCCGGTCTGACGAACATCATTTTTTCAATGGAATTGCCTGGATCACTGCCGGTATTAGTTTTGGTGTCGTCGAGACCCTTCTGGGATTTGTCCGAGTCGGGTTTGCCGTAGTTTTGGCTCGCAGAATACTGCGCTTGGTCGCGCGTACAATTCTCATGTACGGCTTGCTCAGAGGGTGCGTCGTGCTCGCGAGCTTCTCGTTTCCCCTGGCTTGACTTCTTTTCTTCAAACAGTCTCGACGTTTCGGAAAATTTTGAAAACCTCTCGAACGAACTGCGCGGTGGCTCTCGGTTTAGCAGACGCGTCTCTCGCATGCTCGGCGTCAACCCCCATCGAACGAGCATGTTCCATCGCATCTCCCCAACAAATTCTCAGCAATCATCCCAAACGGACGACCTCTCACAAGCCGAGAAGGCGTCTGGCGATCCGCGTGTCACGGTCCACTACGAGAAAGGACAGGCGCCTTTCTTGCAAATTCGTTTCTCTACGTTCGACTTCCCCGCTCAGGCCATTCTTGCAGACATGATCCATTCGAGACGATGGTCTCTACCTGGGTTGGCGCTTGGACGTGCTGCTGCTGGCAGCAATACACAGCAAGGAAATGACGGATTGGATGATATGGCTGCCGCACGAAACGAACCGCCGAGGGCGAAATCGGCGATGGTGCTCGGTAGCCGGCACGTACCCTTGGACTGGATTCGCCCTGAGAAGGGCCATACAAGGCAGGGGAGCGGGGGAACAATCTCGGACACCCTGAGCATCGTGCGAGACCTCGAACGCAGATTCCCAAGTCTCCCTCCACGCGTAACGGGCAAATACCGCGGGTCCATCCTTGGCGACAATTACGAAGAGGAACTGTATCCAGTTGTCGGCGTCTCTCGCCAGTCAAGCCTCCGGCAGGATGGGTCAAGCGAGGAAGGCGGTGCAGTTCTGCTTCACTCAAGCGGTTCGATAAAACGCAAGCCAGCTCCCCCACTCCTCGGGAACGTCACGTATACCTCTGAACGGCGCAGCCGTAAGGTATCAACGTGGGGAGGCTTAATCCAGACCAGGGCCGACTCTCCCGTACTCCCCAACAGCCCCAGAGAACAGACTACCGACCTCAGCTCAGATCCCACATTAGCTGGATCACCCAACACGCCCGGATCGCGGAAAACAACCGCTAGTGACATGGCCAAAAGAGCTAGCAAAGCCCTGAGCGATGCGAGCATCCGTTCTGCGGAGTGGCTTGCCTCCGCAAGCTCTCCGCGGTCCGCTCGAACACCCATTACCCCATCGGACATTGAGATGTACCGGAGAGGTGACATGGGTCCCGGGTTGTCTCCTCCCCAGTCTGGTATGGGTGACGGTTCGTTCTCTGTCGAGAATTTTCCCTCGAAAAGGAGAGTCGACGGCGTAACAGATCCCGAGCCAGGCCCGCTTCCCATTAGCATTGGTGTGGTGCCTATGAGAAGAACGCCCACACCTACGCACGCCAATCTAGAGTCGGGACGCGACCGTGTGGTGTCATCACACGGTTCTGCGAATCACTGGTCGATGCTCAGTTAAGTAAATGCATCGAATAAGAGGGTATGAGGGAAATGAACTAGGTCAGAGCGTTGTTCCGAGAAACTGATGTCTCCAGTTATTTTTAATATGTAGCATTAGTATCGGTCTTTCGTAGTGATTATCACATGTCTGAGCTGTATCATGTTTTCTGTCTTAGACATGGTCAATATTGTTAATGTTGAAGATTCGGACAGACGCAGTAGACCATCATGAAGCAGCAAACAAACAAGCATATAGTCTGATAGCTCCTAATTCTGGTATTTAGGTCAGTTACTCACGAAAAGAATATACTGGAAAGGACATCTCACCTCCGGTATTCTAAATATCGTGATCTCCTGTAGTACAACATAGGTTCAGACACAGCCATCACAAGAAGAAATCACAAACCTGTTGCTTGAAGTATCGCCTATTCTCCTCGTCAATGAGTACCAGGTTGAGGTAATACCGTGTACTGAATTTCTTGTTGACATCGCGGAACGTCGGTGTGAGATCAAAACCTCCAAGAAATAACCGGATTGGTATAGTTTCACCTACGCAACAAACTCCTCAAAATGCGGCAATTCCTACCAACAATGGAAAACTTACCCCGAACGGGCGCTCCATCCATGATTTCAAACTTTGTGATCGTCTCGCTTTCGTTATACTGGTTCGGCGGCGAACCCGTCGTCTCCCGCCTTATAATCGACAGTTCCATATGTTTGATCTTGATTCGCACAAGCAAAAAGTAAATTTTGCCGACGATGACGTCCTTCAAATGATACCTAATAACCCCAGGTCACGAATTAAATCAAGTGAGACGGGCAGGGAGGCTTACTTTGACTTGTTGTACTCGAATTCGATGTGCAGACAGTCCTCGATACCCACTTCCATTTTGATCGCGTTATTACTGTCGGGAGGCATGCGATACGAGTGAACCCAGATGTCCTTCTCCTTCGTTACATCCGCTATCCGTCGCGAGACCGTAACTCGTATAAAGTATCTTGTCAAGTGTCAGATGAAGTACGCCAAGAGCACCTCAAACTGACCGTAGCTTCACGTTGATGCCCTGATAGCTCTCAAACTGTTTCTCCACATTCTTGAAGAGAAAGTCGAACGTCTGAGCCTGTCGTAGTTCTCCAGGCGATGCCAGTTCTTGTGAAAGCGACAGAAATTCATGGTGATTCCCCCGGTCGTAGAAGAGCTCTGCACCAAACAGGTAAAGAGATCCGATAGCATGAGCAGAGACGAGACGTGCCTATAGTGCCGACGAACTCGACCTTGATACCTTCGTGCGTCATCCGCTTCCCATCGCGCATGCGGATTATGACCTGCAAGGGTATCAAACACGCTTTATTCGGTGTAAACGAGAGACACGAACCTGTCCGTTGAGGGAGTCGCCGTCGTAATAAACTGGACACTGAATTATTTTGTCCTTCTCCCCCTTCATATCCACCTGCTTCCGCAGTTCCTCTCCCTCGAGCTTAACATCGACGTCGACCGGAGATGCAAAGAAGTAGGCCATAATGGTCGCCAAGTCGTGTGCGTACAAACCCGGTTTTGGAGACTGTCACGGGCCTTCTACAAAGCGATATGTCTGCAGGCTGGTCGAGTAGCACTGGCCCGGGATCACGTGCCACACTACACAAATGTAGCTCAATTCAATATTCCTACGGTTATCATGCCTGATTACAACCAATCCAAACGAGCCAAGACAGAAAACCTGCATTTTTTTAATGAATCTCAGGCTCCAACAAATAAACCAAGATTTGGCTTGAACAACCCTCGTTTCACTTTTGCGGTGACGACGCCAACAAGCTATTCAATCGACTGGTAAACGTGCAAACTTGAAAGAATTCCTGCTCATTTTCTAACAGCCGAGTTGCAATGAGGTATGATTATTGTGCCACAGCACTTTCTTGTCTAGTCCCACGCGTGGGACGCAAAATAAAAGATGCGACGAATATGCGTACAGTATAATGGAAACGGATTCCTCCGTTACTTGAAATGGAGCATCCATTTTACTAAACCAGAGAAAATGGGGTGCATCATGCAGATATGGATTAGCTCAGCTTTAACGATGTTGACATAATCTGATAAGGTTTGACAAATTGAGAGGTTTGACCAAGCTGGAGGGGCTGAAGGGCTGCTGACGGAGAATGTAGTAAAGGAAGATGTGGAATGGACGAATCGTGCTGCCATGGGAATCCCCTGCTTTTGCGGTATGCTGCCAGTCAGCAAACTAGATTATCTATAATTGCTCTACATCATAAGCACTGTCTACCATTGGGTATTATCTATAGATGCATCAGAAATGCAGCCAAGATAGACTTTTTTGGAAGGATAATTTTTTCTAGATAATGATTTATCAGACCTTCATCGAATCCCTGATGGGACAATACTTGTTTATATGTGTTTGTGACATCAGCTGTATCCTCTACGAACGCGGTCAAGAAAGGCCGTGTTGGGCGTCGGAATCTCACTTCAAAAACGTGCCATCACAGTGGATTCAACAAATTCTGATGCAAACAACCCGCAACTTCTCTAGTTAGTCCTGTGTAACATAAATTGAAGCAGGCTTGGGAGCCATCAGTATAATCCATTTCCGGCTTATTCGATATTCATTCATGTTTTTCTAGACTTCAAGATATTCTAATCACCACTTCTCAAATTCGAACCTGGTGTGCATTCTCGTGATAATTTCCATGAAGTCAGGTTCGTTATCAGGTGTGATGCGCCCTTGTCGGACAAGGAAATCGATCAAAACTGCTCGTAATGGTCATTATTGCATTAGATAAGTAGTCCTCCGACCTACCGACGGCGCAGTTGGTTTTGAACAATCCTTGTTTCATTTTCGTAATGACAGCATCTAGTGGTAATAACTAAGAGGCGACACCAATCAGCCAGATGATATGTGCATGAATGTATATGGAGCCTAACGTCAAAGGATTCCACTTCCCCATCGAGCGGTTTCGGTTGGAACGGAGTTGGATCAATATCAGGGGGTACCTTGAGATCATATACATATCTTGTTCAGCACGAGTGAGATGGCAAAAAAAGTCGCAGAAAATGGTGGTCGTACTGAACCTCAGGTTGAAGTCGCCCTTCCGCAGTTCTGGTTTCGGATCAGTGAAAGTCTGAGAGGTCAAATGGTAGCATACTCATAATAATAGCTGACCGATCCCGCACATCTTGCATGTGCTCTTATGAGGTCTTCCTCGATGCTTGCTTCTTCCATCGATTCTTTGACAAGAGTCTCAAAGACCGACATTCCACTTGGTATTCCGCCTGCGACGCTGTTGTCCAAGTAACCTGGCCACCTATTACACGAATGAAAATCAGCATCGAGGGCTCATCATATGAAAACACACGTCTGCTTCATACATGATCGAGTTGGAGTCCAAATCCGTAGGTTATTCCCGTCCGCATCCTCGTGATATATCGTCATATGCACCCCGTAAGTGGGGACCCCGAACAATGCACAGGCAGACCGTTCCATCTCGAAGAGATAGTTGCCGGTATCAGAGTCATTCTTCTCTGCGTCAGAATCATGGGAGAGGTGGGCACCAAAGGGGTTGCGATATACTGGATATAGCTCATTCCTCCATTTCCTCGGCCCGATTGTGTCTTGAAATAGGATACCACTGTCGCGCCATCGTTCACAGAGCCTTTTCATGGCATCTGTGCGCTTGGAAGGGGTATTGACTGACGAATGAAAGCTAACGCGATACCTCGACCCCGGGGTTGCTCGTTCGGGGATAACAAATGTTCCCTTTGGTTCTTTGAGTAAAGCGTCAATTATTCCTGGTTTCAGCAATCCAATGATGGGGCTGTCTGGAGACTGGGTCAGCGACCATGGTACAATGGCGTAGTCGCGGTAAGTGTGTATAGTGGGATCCGCTGAGTTATAGTTGTTGGGGAGATGAAAGTTGTCGCATCGACTAACGAGGTCGAGAAAGGATAGATGGGGTTTTGGATCTCCCATGATTGTTGGTAAACTAACAACCACCATCTCGGAGCGCAAACCGGAATATTGGTTCCGACTGAAACTTTATGAGGTCCTGGGACCAATACATCTGCCACGGCCAAGGTTGATGATTGCCGGATGACCTTGTGGCATAAAGGTCCCCATGCTCAGAATCCTGTTACGACCGAACTTTCTGCCAATCGGACTTCCTTCAAGGAAATGGAGTTCTCGGATCATTACTCGGTTGGGTCCATTGGCGACGTCTTGGAAAAAGTGTTTGTATGTTATCGCCACTAAGAGCCTGGAACTCGCGTCTACGTAACTTATCGGTATCCAACAGTATTGCTCCGAATATGGACAGTGTGTTCCATAGCCATTCTTGACCACGAGCTCCGATGATATGAATAGGGATCGACAAGTATTACTCTAACAAAGTTACGCTCTCGAACTGGGGTGTGTGTCATTGTCGTGTTGCCAGTGCCCACGAGTTCACTTTTTTTTTAAAAAAAATAAAAGGCGATGACTATCTAGCTATCAAAGGGGCAAGGTCCCTTCCGTTGGCTCCCCACTGACTTGATGACACGGTCAAGTAGAATGCAGCCAACATGTTTGCACGTCACATCACCCGTGGGGGACAACGACATTGCGTTTGGCTCCCTCAGCCAGCTTGACTTTTTCGCAAGACGGCTCAAGGTGCTGAATCTGACGCGTCGACTGGGGCAACGATGTGGGTCCGTTTTAGGGAACTGATTGTGCTCCATGGTGATGTGCGAGTGTCTGATATGACATCTATCCGCTGCTGACAACCCAATACGGGTGGTGCGTATGATAGGGTATGGAACTCGTGTCATGCTTCGCTCATTGACGAAACGGAAACTAGTTGCATTTCAGATCGTGGGATGGGCCTGTTAATGGAGTTCTTCTACCGGGCGGGGCGGGCGTGCGGCTATGTTAACCTACAGCTTACCATGTGTGTTCGCCGGTAGCGTTGACAAGGCTACGTGCGCAACCCGATGATGGATAATGTAACCGAACCCATCCACCTGTACCAGCCGAGTCGAGCCGTAGCAGTTGTCCCCTCGACGGTTGCCTAACTCCCTACTTACTGACCCTATAGAAGGGATGCACCTTCCAAACTTGAGTTAAGCGGTCCCGGCTTATCGACGTTCAGGCACTGCTGCTACCAATACCAGTAAGTTATCCCTTGTAACTGTCGAATGCTCAATCCAATTCCCATCAAGTTGTCAATCTGGCATGTAGTCCCGCGGCACTATGCCTGGGCATGACATTCCATATCAACGTGGCACCTCTGACATGCGAATCTCTGCCAGAATGTCATTGATGAGATCGGTTTAGTAGGCGGTTGATGATGATGATGTTCAGTTCGATGCAATGCTACTGAGGCAGTGCGGTTGTACATATATTACTAGGTTTTGACAGCGCTGAAAAGTAACCCGATCACTATCATTCTTGATTTGAATCGCCGGTCTACTTTCTGAGGATCGAAGCGGCATTACGGCGTTGATACTGTCAGGTTCGGACACGCAAGTGCGTGAAAACAGGACGACGGAAACAGGTAAACTGATTCAGCAGATGGCGGTGATTACGATCCTGTGTTGAAACTTGATGGTGAGAATCGTAAGTCGGGTCCCAGGGGGTACACGGCCGGCAAGAGAAATTTCATTGTTTTGCGTGACGACGGTTGACAGGTCTGACCTGACGTGATCACATCGAGACAGAAAATGCCAATAATAATGAGCGGTAGCAAAAAGAAAAAAAAAGACACTCGACTCGAACGTGACTGTAAAACTGGACATCTAAATACAAGGCGTGGGGGGCAGAGATGTCGATGATTTGCGCTGTCGGGCTGCAGAGGGATGTCGACAATATTTCTGGGATATCGTTACTTTTATCACAACCACGAAGTCCAATGTAACCTCGGAAGCAAACTTGCCGCAGTGGGCCATCGAATTTGCCAGGCATCAGTGCAGCTGTGCTTGTATAGAGTGCACTGGTCTGGAACCAATCGAAATTTGATGCCCCACTCCCACTCGGTTGCGGCCTCAAAAAACGAAGATGGGAAATTGCATGTGACACATCCCCATTGTCCCAATGGAGACCTTGGTCTCCGATGATAAAACCGGGTGGTAACCGCTGTTCCACTTTCTCAGCTTCCCTTTGCTCCCTCCTTCTCCCAGGCAGGTCCTGTATTTTCACTTCTGAGCTTACCGCTGGACGTGTTTTCGACCTCATCATGGCTACAAAACGGTCCTCTGGCTTCGACTTCAAAGATCGCAATCCCTTTGTTGATCAGAACCCTTTCGTGGACCCAAAGGCCGACTACAACCATGCCGGTGCATCCATTGGCTCGTCGCTCCATAGGAATAAGACAGAGCGTGACCGGCTCCAAGGTATCCAGCAGACATGGATAAACGGCAATACCCCAAAGGGCCCACAGAAGCCTCTTACCTTTGGGCAAAAAATCGATCTCTGGATGATTAACGAGGGAGGGAGGCGATTGTTCTTCTTCTCCTGGATATTCTTCCACTGCCTGGTCATTGCCTTTGGTTTCATGAATTACGAGCTAAGCGATGACCTAACCAACGCTCGTGCCACCTTTGGTATCACTTATCGTCAGTATTCCCTGCCAGCGTTTCTAAAATAAGCACATACTGATCAGTGGACTCCTGCAGCCATTGCTCGTTCGGCTGCCCTGGTGCTACACACCGATATCATCTTCATCCTTTTACCTGTCTGCCGTAACTTCATCTCCCTCCTTCGTCGTACCCCGATGAACCAGTTCATTCCGTTCGACAAAAATCTTACTTTCCACAAGGCAACAGCCTGGTCCATTGTCGTATTCACCCTCATCCATATTGGCGCCCATATGCGCAATTTCCAAGAACTTGCCCTGGCCGATCCCAATGCCAAGACAACTGGTCAACGTGTCGTTGTCTTTTTGCTTGCTAACTTCGCTACCGGCCCTGGTGCTACTGGATGGATCATGACTGCCTGTCTCGGAATTATGGTTTGGTATGCCATGGAGAAGCGCCGACGTGCCAACTTTGAGAAATTCTGGTACACTCACCACCTCTTCGTCATCTTCTTCCTTGCTTGGCAGTTCCATGGCATGTGGTGCATGATCAAGCCTGACAGAGAACCCTTTTGCTCCTTCAATTCCATCGGTGTTTTCTGGGTGAGTTCACACGTTTACCTGAATGTTCTCCTTCTCATCTATGTTTAGCGCTACTGGCTTGTTGGCGGTGTCATCTGGACCTACGAGCGCATTTTGCGTGAAGTTCGCTCCCGTCACAAGACCTACATCTCCAAGGTCATTCAGCACCCTTCTAAGGTCGTTGAGATCCAGATCAAAAAAGAAAAGACGACGACCCGCGCTGGACAGTATATCTTTATCAACGTTCCAGAAATTTCGTTATGGCAATGGCATCCTTTCACTCTTACCAGGTATGTGACACCTCGTTCACAACATGATTTTTTTCTGGAGTCCTTGTAGCGCGCCGGAGGAGGACTACATCTCAGTCCATGTTCGTGTTGTCGGTGACTTTACCTCGGCACTTGCCAAGTCCCTCGGGTGTGACTTCGACTCCAAGAAGGAGAAGGAAGTGGATGCTAATGGCGGTGTGGTGATCGGTACCAACACCAACCCCCCTTTGAACCGGACGCTTCCGCGTGTCATGGTGGATGGTCCATTCGGTAGCGCTTCCGAGGACTTCTTGAACTACGAAACTGTTCTGCTAGTTGGTGCTGGTATCGGCGTTACACCATTCGCTTCGTAAGTTGTTGTATTATCGTACTCGGGAGATATGACTAATGTCACCTTTGTTACAGCATCTTGAAATCTATCTGGTACCGCATGAACAACTTGAACAATTCGAAACCAACGCGCCTCTCCAAAGTTTACTTTACTTGGGTCATCCGTGACTTTGGTAGCGCGGAATGGTTCCACTCCCTCTTGCAAGCCATCGAGGATCAGGATACCGAGAACAGAATCGAGATCAACATATACTTGACAGCGAAAGTAAAGGAGGACGATATGAACAATATCATTGTGCGTAATCTATTGTGCTGACTTGACAACCTGACTAATAGTGTCCGCGTGTTCTCCGATCTTCGCGTGATGCAGGTTCAAGACGTCGGCGCAGAGAAAGACGCGATCACATCACTACGTGCTCCAACCCACTTCGGTCGGCCAAACTGGGATAAAGTGTTCTCGTCCCTGGTTGACAAGCACCCGGACACCGATGTCGGTGTGGTACGTACGCACGTCTGTCCGCAGCACTTCTCCTAACTCCGTACTCTGCAGTTCTTCTGTGGACCTGCTGTGTTGTCCAGGCAACTGCATCAGATGAGCAATAAGTACTCGAACCCTAGCCCCGGGGGTACCAGGTTCTTCTTCGGAAAGGGTGCGTTCCCCATCGCGAATCAAGAAGCTCGGTTCCTAACATCATTATTTTGCCATCCAGAGAACTTCTAAAGCACAAGGTCGTGCAAGTTCGGCTATTACATCTATTGATGCTGGTTGCCCATGTACATACGCGCTGGTTTACGCTGAATGCCACCGTATCTGTGGTATTTGGACCCTGTTGCATACTTTCGGCATTTCTTCGTTCCTGAGACAATCTCGTGTATTATTCCATCTGTTACTGCATTCTTTGGGATCATAGGTCGGCCACCAAATGCCTGGTTTAATCGATGATGATGGGTTCCGCCGCTATATCGTATAAAATATGAATAATATTTTACTGGAATCGAGTTGAGTATTGCGTTCCGCCTGGTGTCTATGCAGATTATTCGTAGGGATGGTGTCAAAGTGAGACCATGAAATAGTGACAATCGTGAGGAGCATTAGAAAGGAGTGTGTAAATGCAACATCGAGAAACTAAAGGAAAAAAAGTGTAAATCAAGACTCCAAGTCCTTGGCCAGTGCAGGAGACGGCGCACAGCCCCACAACTTTTGATAGTAATCCAACGCGATTTCAGTCGTCACTTCCTGGTACGCCTCCAGTTCGCCTGCGGCTTCGTAAGGACCTTTGAACGTCTCGAACAATTGGCTCTTGTCACCGACGTTGTGAACCTGGCACCAGATCTCGACGAGCTTTCGCACAAAATCAGCCATCGTATCTTCGCTAGTATCGACGAGGATGACTTGCAAGCAATCGGCGATTTTTTCGTGCGCCCACCCGGAGGGCTGGGCGTCTTGGAGGGCTAAATCAGAAAGGCTGATAACCTCCTCCCAGGGCGCCGTCGCGAGTGCCGAGGGACTCCCTGCGAGCCGCCTTCGATTCGTCCAAACTTTAAGCACAGAGCGGATTGACCGCGCCTCTGCGCCCTTACGGAGTATGACCATGAGATCGGGGTGGCGAAAGCATGCATTGACAAACCTCTGCGCCATCGGATCGGTCAGAGACAGGCCAGAATACAGGACGAGGTTACGTTCGGTTTCTTCCCAGACGGGACCGGTAGCAGAGTCTGCGTAAATAGTCGAACGGCGAGGCGGAGAGTGCGGAATGTCGTTACAAATGAAACCAGACAGTATCAATTCTCTAGAGCCATCGAAACCAAAGTCATACTTGGGCTCCGATTGGGGTAACGGCGTCCCCGTCAACAGAGCATATCGGGTGAGGTCGATGATTTGGTCAATCTGTACGAATGATGAGCACCGGGAGTTCTGGAGAGCTCATGAAAATCAATTACCGTTCGACAGGTCGAGCGAAGACAGGAATAACAGTGACGAAAGGCCATCATGTGGCCCCATGCATGCAAAGGCCATCGTTCACCACTAATATCCTTGAAGACCTTTCCACCAAGTACGACTATGTGGTCACCGTCTGTCAATCGCAGTACGTCGTCGACCGCGGCCTGTACGTCATGTATGCACAATACGCTGATAGCGTGCCAAATCTTCTCCATCGTAATGAGATCCAGATCTTGGTCACTTAACAGGGCCAGGACGCCACCGTGACTCTGAGCCACGAACATTAGAGACGCATCCTTGTAGATCGCCCGGCGAACGTATGCGTGAATGATCTCGAGCCGCTCGGCATGAAATCGAGATGCTGAATGGGCATGGTACCAAGCGAGGTGCATCCTGATCTTCTCTCTGACCTCAACAGCCTTCTGTCGTAAGATGGCTTCCAGAGGATCTCCAATAGCAGCTCCTTCGATATTTTCCTGCTGAGAGTGGAAAGATAAGTCAGTATCTTGGGTGAGATCACCGCCAGCAGTGCAATCCCCGGTATCGTGCGTGTCTTGCGCTAAGACCCACAGTGCATTCTGATCCTTCAAAATGAGTTGATAACCGCGCGTTTCGACACGAAGCATCAATTGTTCCACTTCAGACCTCTTCCGCACTAGATTGTCCCAAAAGGTCCTATGACCGAAATCCTCCGGTAAAGTTAGTTTATCTACGACAGTAACGCATGTGAGGTGCTTACCATATCTTCACTGTTTCATTATTTTGTTCAGTTTGAGATCTTTCAAAACGAACGTAACAAAACACGCACCCAAAGAACCTTCGGGTAAAGTACACCCGTGCCTCGATGCACCTATATGAGCGGTCAAGGACTAGGAGAGCTTTACTTGTGTGCTAACGCACCTGGTGAACAAATTATATTTTCCCCGAAGGTGGGTGTTCCACTCTCGAAGAAGTGAGAGGCTGTCGCACGTCATAATTGTCGCGACATCGCTGCACTCCGGGATATCGGGATATACCTTGAGAAGAGCTCCGTGGGCCTTGTAGTTCGAATACAACCTCAGTCGTTCCTATGAATCGGAAACGATGGTGTTCGTGGGGGCACAAGATTCGGTTCGGCTAGAACGTACTTCGTTGTGACGGGAGCCCCACATGGTACCGTCTGCCGGCGGAATAGAACATCCGACCCCCGTCGCATAAAGGGCTGCACAGGTGTTTCGTTTCTTTTTTGGAGACTTTGGCATTGCCGCTGATGGCAGTGACCGACGAGGCCGAGCCAACGACGCCAACTCCCAGCCACTGGAACATGATGCGGCGGACGTAATTACTTCCAACGTTACTGTTGGCATCTTGATCACGTGATTGGGTATAGAAAACTGCCAGACACAGCTGTTAGAGAAAATATGGACAGAAAATTGATGTACCAACTTGTGTTGGTCGTCTAATTTATGGGTGCAGAACAACCACCATAGATGTCAAAGCAAACTTCACCTAAGAAAGACCTATGTGGCCACCCGTGGCTTAGAGCGATTGTGGTGTGCAGAATGCAATGCTATTGTCCTAGGAACGGATCTCAAACCGCTCAGTACCGTATTTGTGGAATCGCTTTGGCCCCAAAAGTTCCGTCAAACACCGTATGCCGACTAATCTACGATCGCAAGGTTCATCGCATTCTAGCATCCTTGTTGGGCACGGCCAGGGAAATAAAGGGTTGGGTGTGCTGTTGTTTGTTAAGATACCAGTATGGCTACTTGGTTGTCTTCTATAATCTTCATAATTGATTCAGTGGACACTGGACGCCCAGGTGCAAGCGAAGATCCTGCCACTAGGGATGTGAGTGTGAGGAATGCTATACATAATACCTTTGAAAAACCAGTTGATTATTAAGCTGCAAACTTGGAACCGAGCCCAAGCACTCTTGTACTATAAATTCACTCATATAAGATAATATCAATTTACACTGCATATCGAGTAAATGGTTGGTCTACTCTACAGAAATCATTCAGATGGTAATAACAAAATATTACGGGTTCAGAAGTGCATATTTAGTTGACTCCATTGATGAATGGATCGTTACTGAAGTTGAAAACAGAACATCCGCGGAGGATTGTTTGGTTGCAAGAGAAGCACCAGTTGTTGGTAGAATTGATAGTGGTCCACTAAAGGCGAGACATGTCATCGTGTGAAACAAATGATGTAGAGAATAGAAACTTACGTCGAGAGCCTTGATCAACTGAGGGAGAGTGAGATTGTTTTGGCCGAACATCTCCAATGGCTTGAGCTCGTCGTCAGTGCCGTTTTTGAATTTCAGTGCAACTATATAATCGCCCGCAGAGTCCTGCGACAGCTCAAGAGCAACAGCGGATGCATAATCAACTTTGCAAGTTTGCATAAGCGATGGGCAGAAAAGGAGCCATAATTATATTACCAATTCCAGATATCTCAGGGTTCGTAACCGTAGCGTTGGTGACATTGAACAGGCTAATGAAAGGCTTGTAATCAACTTCCGTCAGTGCGAGCTTGACTTTGTTATTAGGTAAAGTCATGTTGCCCAGCGACCAGAAAATTTCGGGCCATAGGGTCCGGATTGCAACTATAAACCATCAGTAAGTCATCCTGCTTCCCACCGTGGTACTTACTTTGACCAATCCCATTTTGAGCGCTATCCGTGAAGACATTTTGTTCGTGATAGTTAGCCCAGTAGCGAGCCTGCTGTAACAGGTTCTCGGGGAATGTGTCATAGAATGTTGCATCATGAGTATACTGGACATTGAGGTAGTCATAAATCTTGGGACCGTGAACGAGTTAGCTGAAGCAGGACCACTGCCGTTTTCCATTACTCACATTCCACTTTCAACCAAGTCAGAACACGATCAACCCAAAAATGGTTGTTACATACCATATTAAGGAAGCTGTTGTTCAAACCATTAAGATAGGGCTGGACGGCCTGAAGGAAAGGTGCGGCTTGCACGGTTGCGTCCTTGAACACAACACCAGTGTTCAGACGAGACAGGTGAAATTGGAAATACTAGAACAGCTCGGTTGGTATTGCGGAGTAGAAACTCGCTCGAACTGACCTCGCAATCCATCCAACTGGTCAGCGAAGGAGCCTGCCAGAACTCGAGAGACTCCACGGGGATATATTGGTACCCTCCTAGAGGCGCCTCGACCGTCTGCCCATTTGCAAGCGTTGAGACGGAACTCGACGTCGGTGGGTAAAGACCTTGGAGTAGAGCATAGGCAGAATCGAGAATGACATTTCCTCCTCCCGCATCTGCTCGGATGAAGAGTTGATCAACATCGGCGACATCTGTTTCGATGCCCTGAATGTAAGATGGCGACGAGCGGTTGAGGTATGTCGCCCTCAGGTAAGCACCCAGGTTATATTCCTGACTCTAAGAGGATCTTAGCACCATAAAAAATACGGGGATCGTACACGTACGGATCCATATGGAGTCAAGTAGCCCTGTGTCGAGTTGTACGTCGTGTAGTTCTGGAATAATACACCTGCGCGATCGCCATGACGAGCCAACAAAACGACACCGATGAGACCCGCGGTGGTACTGTTGACCATTCTGAAGGGTGGTGCAGGAATCGAACGAAGAGATGTACTGGAAATTCACACAAACTCCATTTTATAAGTAGTGAGCACGCAGACCTTCCGCGTAACGGAGTATCGCCGAGAAGCAAGGCGCTGTACATCCCCCGCCGAGAGTCCGCATTCCTGGCGACTGGCGGTGACATCACTGCCTTCGCTAAGAGCCCACTTACAAACACCAGAGCCAAGAAGCCGGAATTGAATGAACTTGAATATAAGGAGTAGTATGCATGTAGCATTGCTTGCGACACACTATGACTGTAATTAGCTGCAAGTTAGAAAGCTATTTAGTTGGTCAACGTACTTGGTTCTCGAAGTGGATTACTGAAGGAGCTGGCGAACTCCGACGCGCCGACGGACCCGGAACTCGACTTTGGCAGCTACAGCGATGGCGGTGATTGCTGGCCGCATCAACCCTTGGCCAATGCTTACTTGATTGAGGTAAAATTGACTTCATGTGACACAGCGATGCGCGGTGGCAGCGTAGCAGGTTTCTCCGAACTCCGTACTAGCAACGTCTACTACCTACCGTCGTGGCGATTATATTCCTGTACGCAAGTCATGAATGTAATAATATAATAGGCCTTCACAGCGATGAGACTCAGGATCACCAAGATCACCCAACATCAAAGTTTTATGAGTCGATCGGTCCCTCTGATCATCCGTTACGTTCACATCAAGTTGCCGCTTTCACCCCGGAGTTACAAACCTACCGAAGTTTGCCTACCAAAGTGCCACTAAAACCCCGGGTGTTAACGTTGCGAGGTGCGCGGCAACAGTCACCACCCCTTTCCAGTGCTGGCTCTCGTCCGAATATTCCGACCCCAGAGTAAGCGAACGAACAACTTGAATATGTTGAAATCAAAGCTGCAGCACGTCTCCGAGATATATAAGTGGACAAGCAAGGCTCGATTCTACTCTGCTGGGACAAAAATTCTACTAAAATTCAGTCTTGGAGGTATGCCGAGGACGACGAATCATGGCATGGGACCAGCAGGGTGGAGGAAAGGATCGTCGGTGAAGTTGAAAACAGAACATCCACGGAGTAGAGTTTGATTGCAAGAGAAACACCAGTTGATGGTGGAGTTGATGGTGGTCCACTGAGAGTGGGAGCGTTATCATACAAAGCATAGCGGGATGTAGTAGAAGCTCACGTCGAGGGCCTTGATCATCTGAGGAAGAGTGAGATTATCCTGACCAAACATTTTCAACTGCTTGAACTCGTCGTTCGTTCCATTTTTGAATTTCATTGCAACGATATAATCGCCTGCAGTATCCTGGGATAGCTCAAAAGCCACAGCGGAGGCATAGTCGGCTGTGCATAGTTGCATGAACAATAAAGCAGAAAAATTAGTTACACTTTTTCTTACGAATTCCGGATATCTCAGGGTTCGTCACTGTAGCGTTGGTGACGTTGAACAGACTAATGAAAGGTTTGTAGTCGACTGCAGTCAGTGCAAGCTTGACTTTGTTGTCAGGTAAAGTCATATTTCCCAACGACCAGAAAATCTCGGGCCAAAGGGTCCGAATTGCAACTATAGACTATCAGAGACCATCAAAAACATAACCAAACCACATACTCTGACCGACTGCATTCTGGGGACCGTCCGTGAAGATATTTTGCTCGTGGATGTTAGCCCAGTAGCGGGCTTGCTGCATCAGGGATTCGGAGAATAAGTTATAGAATGTCGCATTATGAGTATACTGAACATTCAGGTAATCGTAGATCTTGGAATGGTTAACACGTCAGTTGAAGCACGTTCCCGGTCTCTAACTCACATTCCACTTCCGATCAAGTCATGATGCGGCCGACGCAGGAATGGGGGTCACATACCATGTTAAGGAATCCATTATTCAGGCCATCAAGGTAGGGTTCAATAGCCTGAAGGAAAGGAGTGGCTTGCGCAGCTGCATCCTTGAATGCAGTACCGTTGTTCACGCGAGCCAAATGAAATTGGAAATACTAGAGAAATTGTATCGGCCCACGGCTCGGGAACTCCCTCAAGCACTCACCTCGCATTCCATCCAGCTGGTCAGCGAAGGAGCCTGCCAGAACTCCAGAGATTCCACAGGGATATATTGGTACCCTCCTAGAGGCGCCTCAACTGTCTGCCCATTCGCAAGTGTTGAGACGGAACTCGACGCCGGTGGGTAAAGACCTTGGAGCAAAGCGTAAGCGGAATCTAGAGCGACATTTCCCCCTCCAGCATCTGCCTTGATAAATAATTGATCGATATCGGCAACCTCAGTCTCGATGCCCTGAATGTATGACGGCGAAGAATAGTTGAGATATGTGTCCCGCAAGTAGCATCCCAGGTTATATTCTTGGCTCTGCGAGAACCTCAGTACCACATAGAAGAAGTAATACGCAACTTTGGCTGCATACCGCTCCATACGGCGTTAAGTAGCCTTGTGTCGAGTTGTACGTTGTATAGTTTTGAAATACTACACCAGAACGATCGCCATGACGGACTAACAAAACGACGCCGATGAGACCCATGCTGGTAGTGTATACCATGGCGAGGGGCTGCACTCGGACCAGATAGGATTCGGAAGAAGTGTTGAGAATGCTCATCTGCACCGGGGTCCATTTTATATTGACCGGTACGTTACCCTTCAAGGCGGGTAGCGAAGTACTACCGAGAAGCGTGTTTCAGTGCTAGGCTAATACGCCAAGAATGTATCAGTAGAATGAGCGAGTAACATTCTGAGGGCTGTGATTGGAGGATGGCTGACAGAAACCACATCTGCAAACCAGCATGTAACGTTATAGGTTGACGACTCTACCCGGCCTTTAGAGTGTTGTTTGAGAGTTGTGATTGACGGCAGCAAACAAAAAAAAAAGGAAATTAAGGATCTTCTATGGGTCTTATAAGGGTCCTACCAAAAGAAACCAGGAAAACGCACCCCGAGCGCTTTTCAGAAAGCTGACGCGGCTTTCCCGTGTTATAACAGTACAGTGCTTTGCATGACGGCTATAGTGTTTATACTCACTTGGTCGACCCAAAATACCTGAGAAAATGTAACCCTAACCATATTTCTACGCCAGTCACGCTGCCGTGTCTTCGAGCATGCGACGAACTCTGCGGAGTGTTGCGAGTGAGACTTCAATATTACGGGAGCACAGAAGCCTTTGTTGAATTTCATCAAGGTAGAGAGATGATTTGCCTCAAGAATAGAATGGATATATGAAAGGTCCTGCCGATCTAGCATACGAGTCGACGGGCAAACGGGTTGTTGCCAGTTGGGCTGGGCAATGAGAGCGGAGAACGTTAAAAATAGTTGTTTGACTACAACCCGCAAGGTCAGCAACCTCTAATATTGCCCTGTGGTGGTCATACATCTATGCGATGACCCGTGCACGGAGGTCTGAAGACAATGGAGGTGTCATTCAAGGGCGTGGAATGTAACGGTCACAGCGCTCTTATGGTATGTATATTTCTCTCTTGATATTATTGGATATTTTTGAGAGGACCAAATGAGTACAAATACTGTAGCCAAGATTTGTGACACTACACTATGCAAAGCTAGACTCGTGACCAGTCCCGCCTATGACATAAGCCGTCGATATATGAGGCAAGCCGCGATATATGAGTCCGTCGATAGACGGGCTGGTAAAACTGGGAGTGGCGCAAGGGGGTGAGCGGATTCTCAGGATGACGCGATCCTTAGCCAATAATATAACTCATATTTTCTCTTCGGAAATCTATTTTGATATTATTTTACATTCGCCGTTAAAATCAATCAAGGAATCACATAGATCAATCAACGGGCACCACTGGACACGCCGAGAGCAATACAAACCAAGCGCCATGGACAACTAACCCTTGGCAATATTTCTTGAGGTGGTCCGGCATGCCTCTCTGGACGTATTGATCCAATCCGCTTCAGAGTTGATTAACGATCGGCCCGGGTTTCCCCTCAAGTACTTGGAAACTCTAAACGAAGAAGATAAGCTTGATGCGATCCGGGCTTGTCTGATTATATCGTTTCTCACTAATGGCCGTGTCGTTCCACGAGTATTTCAGCTCGAGGCATCCCTGGCAATACTACACAGACGCGACTGTGTCATTATCGCCGGCACTGGTAGCGGAAAAACTCTGTGTTTATTAATCCCCCTTCTCCTTCGTCCTGAATCCATTTCGATCACGATTTCTCCTCTCAAGCGCCTCCAGACAACCCAGGTAAGATGATATTACGATGCTACTAATGCTACGAACACCATCATGATCTAGGTGAGCGAGAGTGAGAAGTTTGGGGTCAAAACGATCTGCAGTTCGTAAGAGGTGGCCAAGCGTTGGGGCATAGCTATCGACAAGCGGACCAACTTTAGCATCGATGTCCCATGAGAGAAGACTATCCGGAGTTGCGGTGTTGACCGACCACGCAAGGGCAGTCTTGATGAGGTCCATCTCGGTTGCAACCTTGTCTGAGACGAATGCAATCGCATGAGGTTCCATCCACGCAGAAAAAACACCATGGCCCCGTTTGTCCTCGAATATGTAGTCCAGGAGTGTGGTTAGCTTTCCAGAAGGATTAGCATAAAATCGGTCTCGATATGTCACAAACTCGGCCTTCTCTGACTTCAAGATATGGTGTAGAAAGTCGAGGAGAGATATGTGGCCATCTCGAAGAATTTTCAATGCTTTTCGAAAGCGTTCATCGCGACTGTATCGTGGGTTATCCACTTGAATGGCATCATCATCGGATTCCATGGTGTTCACGTTCCGGTCGGAGGAGATCAAGAGTAGGACTTATCTAATGAGATAACTGGTTATCTACGGTAGCTACGGCCCGGGATATCTTATCAAGAAAATAAGTCCCAAAAGGGACCTGGCAGTCACGTTATCCTGAGAATCCGCTCACCCCCCTTGCGCCACTCCCAGTTTTACCAGTCCGTCTATCGACGGACTCATATATCGCGGCTTGCCTCATATATCGACGGCTTATGTCACAGGCGGGACTGGTCACGAGTCTAATGCAAAGCACTGTAGTTTCTGGCTTGGCCACGTCCTATTTGTGCTGAATTGGGCAACAGACTACCAGTAGTAACTTAACTAGATACTTCCTTTTGCCGAATCCTTTTACCACCACCGGTTCAACGACAAGTATCCGAACTTGGAATCACGCAAGATGCGAACCTGGCCGCAAAATTGCCTGATCGGTAGTAGTACGCACGAAGATCGGAGGTGGCGCCTTACACTACTACCCACTTTTCGGCACTCCACTAAAAACACATCACTTTTGGTAGACACACGTGTACTCATACCATTAACATTGCTGAAGTCGAACGGGAAAAAACATGTAGCCGTCCTTGGGATCGTGAATATGAGTAGTGTCGATGGTCACCAGTCACCCGCTGTCTCAATGCTGAGCCAAGTTTTAAATGCAAATATACGCGACGCGCTTATATGAGTCTCTCCTTCCGGAGCTTGGAGCTGTGACGGTCCGCGACGGTTCGTTACGATTTGTGACTGCCGAAAAGTAGGTAGGTGTTGGAGGGGGGTAGGTGATAGTAGTTGGCAGGCTTACTGTTGAGACTCCGGACCCTACAGGGGGAAAATGCCCACTCGCCAACTATCCAAGCGACTGGCAAGTCCACCCATCGGAGACTCGCCTTGAGTTATGCCATCAAACACGATAAGCAAACAGTGGTCAGACATTGGTGCATTTTCTCTCACTTGCAACCTCTTCGATGACATCTTGTTCGATCTTGCAACAGAACGAGGAGAGTGATACAATTTACTCGTTTCCAATCTTGATGAATTTAAGTATCCAGTAGAGAAAACTTCAATGGCCTATCAGGAAGTCGACTTGCCAGTAGCTGTCACGAAGTATCTGTATTGTTGCGGGAAAGGCATACGCGCCGTTACCCCCACAGTAATAAAATGTATGAAAAAAGGACAAGGCATTTCAAACAGCAAGACTCAGAGTTGTGATTGGATCGTACTCCCACTTCCGAGTACAACATTCCAAGGCAGTCTGACATACCAGATGGATCATGGATGAATCCACTTGTTCCCTCTCATGATCGAAGGGAATCACATTGTACTTTCTCACGAGACACTTATATGGTCTGACTAAGTCATAGGCGCGAAACGGCTGTACATGAAGTTATCCGACATTGGCAAGGTTTCTGGCTGAAAAGTCTGAGCCAATCACATTCTTCACATTACCTCAATTTGAAGTTCGGACCCTGGTCAGGCCGAAAACAAATGTGTTTCTTGGGAGATAAATGTCCCGCGACGGCGGTCTTGCTTAAATAATTGCTATAGGACCACGGGTTCGAATGTGTTGACAAACCCTAGCCAGCCAACTGTGAATTAAGCTGTCCAAAACGGACAGGACGAGATATCGTGTTTCCTCAGTCAGTGGTGTGTTGCGAATTTTAGGGTTATGACAAGCAATTCGCCAAGCTATCAGCAACGTGTGCTTGGTAGATGCCCTAGATTCCTATGCTAACACTTGTCTAACAGTATCGACGAATGCGACGCTCAGTAGGATGGAAAACAGCGGCCCCAAAATATTCAACATCATGAAAAGCCACTATAATTAATGTTATTTATTCGGAAAGGAGAGTGGCTGTCCGTATGGGCTAGTTCTTAAATTCGCCTTCATGATGATGAAAGAAGCATGGCCCTTGGGCCGCAAACTGCGGAGAGCCAAATAAGGTGGAGCTTCTCAAATCACAGTCCACCAATTGGCCGGTTTCTCCGTCAGGGACTCACATTCCTTCTGTGGCATTGACATACTGTGGCGCGGAAATGAACACACGTTTGAACGGTGAAAACGAGCAGATATGGTCTAAAATTAGATGATCATCAGTCTAGGGTTAGGGTCAATACACGCTGAATCTATAAATCCACATTTCGTCTCCTCATCACCCATCTTCCCCAAAATGTCCTCAGAGGACGGTTCCTTTGTAGTCTCCCTACCTCAACAACGGGACGCAAGCCACAGATCAAAGCCACCCGTCTGGACTCTGGACTCCTCGAACGAAAATGTTCCTCTTCCAGCCAAGTGCGATAGACATGGACGCGAGGGTGGTGTATGTTGCAAGGAGCTCAAAGACGAGGATAACCGCACCCTCATCAATCCTGATATTATCCGAGATGTGTGAGCTTTTATCCCCCTGTCTGACGGGGTCATTCACATTCGCGCTTCTAGTGTCATTGGTCTCTCAGACGGTTTAACTGTCCCCTTTGCATTAACCGCTGGTCTGTCATCGCTTGGAGAGTCCAGGCTGGTCGTTCTCGGCGGCATTGCGGAACTTATTGCAGGAGCTATTTCCATGGGAATTGGTGGATTCCTTGCCTCTCAAGCTGAAAGAGATCATTACCGGTTCTTGAGGCGCCACACATCATCAAGAGTCCTTCGTAGCTGCGAGGGGGAAATGGAAAGAGAAGTTTACGCTATTCTCGGGCCGGTCGGTATTGATGAACGGACTTCGAAAGCTGTCACGAAGTGTTTGCGTGGCGTCGAATATGACACTGGCGTAGACGGCCATCGCACATCATCTTCAGACGAAGAAACTCAATCTCTCAGGTGGAAATCGGACGTGGGGCTAACTCCCTTTTTACTCAAGTTTGGGGAGGGGTTAGGTTTGTTTAAGTTCACCTCGCCAGAAATTTGTTTCGCTGATCCCACTTTCCCGAACAGAGGAAGTGCCTACAAGCCGCCTATACGGATCTGCTATCACGATTGGGCTCGGTTACCTCATTGGAGGAATTATACCACTCATTCCCTACTTTTTCTTCTCCCGTGCTCATGTGGCCCTGGTCTACTCCTGCGTTCTGACTGGTTTTGTACTTCTGGTCTTTGGGGCAGTCAAAGCTAGAGTCACCGGGGCTGGCCAAGGGGCCAAAGGGTATTTGTGGGGTGCAGTGAGCACATTACTGGTTGGAGGAGCAGCCGCGGCTGCAGCATATGCTATAGTTGCATTACTTGAGGTATAGCTGGTCCCAGAGGGAGCCTCGTAGATATTATTATTGGAGCGTTGTTTTGATGCATGTCCATGTCATAGTTACGCCTCAAACCATCAGTCTATGTCGCAATGCAGACCGGATCAAATCAGATATGTGCCCTGGCGTAACGCTCACACAACGCCAATCAATAGTCGGTTATTTGTTGCCAGGATGACTGGGTTGACCTGGGTTACAAACGATCGTTGCGCCCCAAGCATGGAATGACAAATTTCTAGACACCAGAGGGCCTTGATTTGTGACTGACATGCACAGTCCGATTTTAATCGATGATGAATATTCGAAAGGAAAGAGAAGTGACAGCTTGTGGATTTTCTTGCCACTCAGTAGTCAATGACTTAAGTATTGGTAGAGAAATCACGCTCGGGTTAGGGTGACCCCGGACACCGCATGACTCCAAGCTGAGCCGGAGTCGTTCAACTCTCGACGTTCAACAAGCACGCGAGCGGGCTTCAACGAACATAGCTCTGCTAGCTAAGCTCCCATTGAAAGAACAACGTTAAACTCTCTTGCGTAGATCACGGTCAGGACTCCGCCAACCATTATCTGATCAAAGAATCTTGCCTCCGTGGCAGAACGACGGTTCAGGCTTCTCCCTCTAATTCCAGGTCGCGAGGAGTCCGGATACGTGAAGACTCGCCACAGAGATGATGCAGACGTTGGATCCCGCAGCTAACATGCTAGCGGAAGATGATTTTGGGATTACATACTACATAGAGAATGCCCAGCAATTCTGGTCAGGTACGTTCTATCACATCTCCCGTGTCATCGAAAGAAACTTACTCTGTGCCGCTCCCCCGCTCCAGAACTTGATGACACACTACGTCTTTCGAGTGGCAGTCCGGCCACGTTATCCATGCTGGACACAGCACTTCGGAGGTTTATTTCGTTATGTGCTTCTTATCATGGTCGGGCCCAGCTCCTGTTCTTCAACTTGTGTTGACCGTTTTTTTTCTAGAACAATACCTTCAGAGTCCCCTGCAACTCGAGCACGCATGCCAGTTACTTTTGGATTCTGAGCTTTTTGCCTTTCACTCTGAGAGGATGTGTGAACTTGTGGTGGAAGATGTGCAGTCGGTACGTGGGACGATAGCTATACCGATCTTGCACGTCTCACAGGTGTCCGTAGAAAACGGACCCTCATGGACAGTTTATTTTATATAGCATCCTGTTGTTTTGGGGGAGATGGCAACCTGCTTTTCTCCGTAGCCACAAGAGATGGCAACCTCTTATTCCACTACTGATGGACCATATATTGGTTGAGATTGATCCGGATGCTGACGATTCCTATATCAATCCTAGCCTTGCTTCCAACGGCGCGGGCTCTCGTACAAGCATCGTCCTAGGCCCAATTGCTATAGAAGGCAAGCTCAGGCTACTGGGCGTTAAACTACTCTACGAAGTCTGTCGAGTACAGAAGCTGTCGGAGGAAGATCTACGTGTGTTTTCCTATTTTTTCTAAGTCATCTCTTCGTCCGACTGAGCATCCTCAAACAGGCGTGTTTAACGATTCGTTCATCGACCATCTTTTCGAGCTTGTGGAACAGACGCGCTTTATGTCAGATGAAACCTTCAATTACTCGGTCATCAAATTGATAGTGAGTCTGCGAGTCCTGCTTTTTCCGGTGGCTAACCCACATTTAGGTCGCGCTCAACGAGCAATTCATGGTGGCAGGCTTGGGTCATGCGTCCTCGCCTCAGAGTGGCCAGCAGAAAACGTCGGAAGTGCGAAACCGGGTGCTTGATGTACTTGTATCTCGCCTTGGTTCAAGCAAGACATTCGGAGAGAATATGATATTTATGCTCAATCGTGCATGTACGTTTCTCTTGGGTTATTCTTTTAACGATCTGAAAATGTTTCGTAGCTCGTTCTGCAGAGGATCTATGCATGCAGTTGCTCGTGTTGAAGTTGCTATACATTTTATTCACCTCGAAAGCAACTTCGGAGTATTTCTACACCAACGATCTCTGCGTCCTTGTCGATGTTTTTTTGCGTGAGTTGGTAGACCTCGATGACGAGAGTGAATCGGTGGGTGAATTGCATTTGTGTACCGTCTTTTTTCGCGGCTTATTTCATGTAGTTGCGTCACACGTACCTTCGTGTCTTACATCCCCTCCTTACGAAGACTCAATTACGGGATATTCCCTACAAGCGGCCTCAGATAGTAATGGCTTTGGAGTCGCTCACGCAAAATGCAAACATCCGAGATATCAATCCGACCACCAAGCGATTAGTGGAACGGTGTCTCAGTGGGGAATGGTGTGTGCAACTGCGGAAGAGTTCGTTCGACAAGGATGTTTTGAATTCTCAGGGCAGCTTCCGCCAGGGCAGCCCTAGCCACGATATCCTTGCGTCGACGATGCAAGCCGGTTTACAACCTCAGACTTTCATTCCAGCAGGCTTTGACAAACCAACCCTGCCCAAGGCGGTAAAACAAGTCAAGTCCAGTCGCAGCGTTGAGAATCTGAAGTCGCCAACCACTAAGCCCCCTCCGTCGCGTTCGGGCTCTGACGACGTCAGGAGACCGAGCCTAGAAAGTACCACCAGCTTGGGTGTTGTAGCGTCGACCACTGCGAATGCGCCGAGGCGAAGAGAGAAGCTTGGTTCCATGGATGATGGTTCTCTTCTGCAGCAAACGGAAAAAAACCACCATCTTAAGCACTACACTCATATCCCCCCATCACCTACATCATCCGCGCCCCTGCCAGTTACATCCACAGCCACTCAACAGCCACGCCGACCACCACCCGCTCCTCCAAAACGGCGCAAACCCCCACCAGTGCCGCTCGGACAGTCCCACGGTGGAGCCCTCATCACTGCGATTGCGAGCTCTTCACTCTCTACACGCAGTCAACTTGGGAAATAAAGGCATGCTGTTGTTCTCCTCGGAACTTGATGATGATGATGCACGACGTACTTGATTTCACCTTTCATCATGCACATTTCACGAGCATGTTTGCATATCATTGGACAACATAGCATGACATTTAGTCTAATATATCCCTGCAAGGTAAATGCTTTCCATCCGCCCATCGGACCCATATCCATCATTAGGACGAACGTTGCACTGAATGACTGTTCCTTGAAGGACCATGCGTCGTTTGTTTCCCTGCTTCTGATAAGCACTTGTGTCGAATCATTCACGCTGTCCTCGCCCCCTTCTCCCAATTTCCCGCAGTGCGAGGAGTTTGTCCCTGTAGTCATATCGGATATTGACGAATGGTCCTATAAGGTGTCAAGATCTAAAGTCGCCCACCCAACCTCGTGTGAGAACCAGGACACCTCACATTCGAGTGCCGCGACTTGAAGAATGAAGCCTAATTTATTACCATTCGCACGAGCCGATTATTCTGGAGAGTAGATCCCACACTGGCTCGGGACGGCTAGTCCTGATCCACATGGCGCCGAGTTAGGATATTACCAAAGCGACCTCGTTACAGCCAGCGTGGCTGTAGGTGTGAACACAAGGTTGGATTTACTTGATTCTTATTCTCTGCGCATCTGGCGGTGTGTTGAGATGTTTTCGACGGGTCCAGCCCAGAGGAATGATGTCCAATAGCATGCGGTCCGCTCGGAAAATTTACGGAAAGCTTCCGAACGTCGCAAGTGTCAGATGAAAGGAAGGTACTTGCAATTGATAGCACACCACGGATCTGGATTCTGAGCGTTAAGCCAACTTGGAAACCTCGCCTGCGAACCCACTACCGGGTCGGTAATTTTACAGACCAAGGGCTGGAAATACAAGCCTTTTCCTTGAAGTGCCGAGTGAAGGTGAGAATGGACACTGTCGTTTCTCAACCCTCGCCATTCTTAATTTCCCCAGGCTTTTTTGACACCCAATAATTATGGACGTACTACACCCAGGGCTCGTCAACGGAGTCCGAATGTGATTCAAAATTCCCAAAGCATCCTGAATAGAAGCGCCTTGCATGGCAAGGTGCTCACGACACCAGGACAAGCGGATGAGCGTTCGTGAGGTTCCTGAGAGGACAGGCCCAGTGCGTGTCGGCTACGTATTTGGACCGAATTGTGAGAGCTTCCGCATGAACATGGGTTGAAATACAAGTACGCGTTGCTCACGATAAGAATGCAATCCGAACGAGTTGCACAAGTCGGATGTTCCTCGGACTTGCCGCGCGCCCGAAACTGGTACCTATTGGCACCGTCGATTCGAGGCTTGACTGTAAATAGATCTCAGTGACTTTCAGCCTTCCCGAGGTGCGATCACAGTCGAAACACCACAATTACTATTGGCATTTCCTGTTACTTGTTGCGTTAATGAGATTTTTCAGTAAATGGTGCCCAGGTCAGCATGAATAGACGGGAATGACTTGGAACAGACTGATGTACACCAATTCAAGATAACTATATACGCAACCGTTTTTTGACAGGCGTATCCACCCCTTCTTCATTTGGGTCAGAAAGGCCCACGCTTGACGACGAACAGCTTGCGGTCCGCTTCCTCCTACACAGGAGGACAATGTTTGGAGAGGAATTTGGTAACCACAGCTCCTCATCTTCGTCCATGACAACAGGTAAATCATCAACATCGGGATCAATATCTCCTACATCGTCCCCATCCTCCATGTGGGCGTCGAAACTAGGTGCTCGAAGTCGACCTTGGCTCTCGGCCAGTTCATAGTTTTTCGTGTCTCCTCTGGCCTTGGGCTTCACAGGCGTGGCGGCGACGAGCGTCACCCCTTGCGAATGCTTCTCTTCCTTTTTCGCTTCCTTCTTCATCTTGGTTGGAACTCTTGTACTCGAGCTCTCAGGCTGACTCATGGGTTGTGATTGTTGTGCCCGGGGTTTGAACCCACGCGACATGCTGACTTCGCGACCGAGAGCTCGTTTGAGGGAGGACGACGTCCCAGAAGCAGAGTTAGAGCGCCTCTGTGAGGCGTCCTGTGCGAGCGACACGGACAAGGATCGAGATCGAGATCGTGCAGCTGACTCGGACAGGACGGAATCAGAGCGCTTGATGGGTTTCGGGTTTGGTTTACTCTTGGCCTGGGAGACGGAGGAAGAGGTGGACGATCGCGCGAGTTTGCGGTTGGGACGGGACTGAGGAGCACTAGACACTTGGGATTCGGGACTCGATTGCGCGTCAGAGTCATTTCCCTCGTCTGAAAACGGCGAATGGGGAAATAGTTTACTGCGCAAGAGTGCACACAGGTCGGGAAGCGATGATTTGAATCTGCATGGATTCAGCAGCTGGAGCTATGTTTGAGGGCAGACTTACTGGCGTTCAACGACATTTTCGCAGAACGTTTGCATCCAATCTCGTTCATCCTTGTTCCTTTGTTCATTCAAGTCGTCCATGTTTTTGACAAGCTGCCACATGCAGAGCTTGTCCATAAATGACTCCAATCGCTCATGTACAGATGGGACGACGACCTTGGTACGGTTTTTGTGATGTTTCCTGATCGAGGGAATAGCGTCATTCGCAAGTATCTTCACTGAGGGTAATGGCGCGCAAGGTCCGGGCAGGGAGAGCTTGAGGAAGTAAAGAAGTATTTGTATTTGCACCCTTTGACGTACTGTCAAGAACAAGTATTCGCGTTCAAATCACCACTCACTCGCGTTTCTCGAGCCTTTGGAGCCACATCTTCCGAGACTTTTCTTCGAGCATGATTGCATCCTCGTTGTTGACGCAAGTATTCCCATCGCCGACCTCGCTCATCTCGTAGGAAAGCGCGTACCACATCATGGACTCTTCCGGATCACCGTCTCCGCCTTCCTGGGCGAGAATATGGGGAAGGTCTGTGTGATATTTCGTGACGACAGCGCGAACGGAGAGAAGCAGTGGGTCCAAGAGCGCATGCAGTGAATGGGGAGAGTCTGGTGACGATGGTGACGCGTCTTGGACGCGGCGAAAGGAGGATACAAGAAGTCCAAGGGGCATGATAGACTTTGAATGGTCAAAAAACGCGACTGTGTCTCGCGACGATGTTCGTACCTCTGGGAGCCAGAGAAACTGAAGATAAATTCGAAGAACGAACTGGTCTGCGGTCTCCAAGTGAAGATCAGTAAATGGGTAATCTTGAGAGATGGTCTTTTCCTGGGTCGCCGTCCATTTCGCGTTCGAACTCGTCAGGAGCGTTAGTGGTTGAATAAAAATCATCGTACATAGATAGTTGACTTGTTGGGAATACGGGCATCCCACGCATGATGTGCCCGCCGGGCTTTGCTATTACATTGCATACAAATAGACGTACATCTCGTGTCTATTATAAATACTACACCCTCCCTAACAGTGACGCGCTTCCCGAGACTCTGCCAGCCCGCTCAAGAGTTTCGTCTTGAAGCATGTAGGCCGGCTTATAGCGAGGCGCTGGTTTCGCATTACCGTTACCATTGACCGGCTTGCCTTCCGCCAGACACATGGTGAAAGGGTCGTTCGCAATGACGCGAAAAGGACCAAGAGTACAGTCAGAATAATCCGCTGATTCTATGCTAGGTTCAGCCGTGCATGTACTCTCCGGATCGCTAGCGATGACCGTGAGACCGTCGAGAGGATTACCTTCTGCTGCGACCTTGGATTGATGTAGAGTGGGCTCGGCCACACACATGGCATCTGGTTCGTTGGCAATAACCGTAACGGAAGAGGGGAACATTTCCGACGAACTATCGTCCTGAACACGTAGCGCAGGATTTGGAAACGTGTTGAATATTGAACCGAGAGATGTATACCTGTTTACTTTCCTCAAAAGAGTCTGTGAAGGTGAAGAGGTAGCTTACCCTTGGTCGTACAACGAACAGTAGGGCACGTTCAATCGCCGCAGGAATATCCACACGTCGGAGTAGGACCAGTTGATGATGGGATTAATACGTTCGAATGAGGGCCAGCCGGCATCCGTCTTGTTCTTATATGTGAGTGTGGCTACCGAACATCACTTTGTGACCCATCTTACTGGTGGAGGAACTCACCGCCGTGCGGATCCGATCTCCTTGTTCCCACAAGTATAGCTTCCATCTGTTGACATTTTTCCTTGTAAAGATGAAGAGCACGTCGCATTCCCTCTCCACCCCGTGCATTGCCAACGGGCTGCAAGAAGCCCGCAGGGCCATTGCAGCTTTCGCTTTGTTGGCGGGAGTTGGGTGTTGCTGTGCCTGGGGTAACACTTTCTACTGGCAGGGGAACACTTGATTCGATGGGACATGTAAAAAGATCAAGGTTATATGCATTGATTGACTCGCGGATGAAGTCTTCTAGTTCTGTAAATGGTGATGGGACGGGGATATAGACGGCTGTAATTGGTGAGGTGCTCAGAGGTGCCCTATGAGCCAATGCGGCAGCGTAGAGATGGAGGAGGACAGTACCTGTGAACGGTCAGCGGTGCCCGGGAGAAAAAGGTATTCTACACACAGTCCTTGCCCCCGTTGAAACTGAGTGACACCTTGTCCGGTCTGAAAGGGAAGACACCATACGTATCGTGACCACGATAAGCCAAACTAGCACGCACGCATATGCATCTAGAGCGTTCTCGATTACATCCAAGGCCTCCTTGACACGTTCGCCAATCGGCTCCTCCGACGTTGCAAGGCCATAAACTTCGGCCGCTATCGACTGTCTGTCCTTGGCGGCCATGAAGGGAGATGGGAAACTCTGGCTAACCACAAACGGGAGCTTTCATACAGTCAGGGAATCCGAAGGACCAGCGTTAAGTCGTGGGAACGACCGTGAGAGTGCAACTACCGTGACTACCTTACTACCTCCTAGTCTAGGTTTTGACGAAGATCATACTGTTCCGAAGAATCCAAGTCAGTTCGTGTGAGATATTGCAGACCTTTAGACGACGTCACTGGCACAAGTCCAGCTTGACACCTGGCCAATACGCAGTCTACCAGGGTTTCCTGAGGGAAGCCAGCGGTCAAAGTGAGTTGTGTTTTTAGACGACTCGATGAGAACTAACCCGAATAGTCTTGTGTCAATTTTCATCCTAGGGTTCAGTGAAAACATGTTCCGTCACACTCGAGCTTGGCTTTGCCGAGCTCGACGTACCAACCGTTGATAACAGAAAATGGATACAGGTGAGACATAAGAGCCTCTGGATCTTCGATGGGACTCGACCGGTTCCAGCCCAAGCAGAGGGCCGAAGATGCATGAAAAGGTTTGGCCTATGCAGAATAGACCTCAAATAGACCACCTCTGCGAAATATGCTCTTTTGTCATTTCCCTATTTTTATTGCACTATTCACTATCAACGTCACTGTCGCTGTGGCAGATGTAACTGCACGCTAGTGTGTTGCCAGTCTGTCTATGATGTAAGTCGCCATGTCGTGTGCAAGTGATTCATTTTGCTAATAAGCGTGAAATTAGCCCTCCCCTGCCGTCCCCAGACAGTGAGCTCTCCCTTTTATTCTCGCTCCCAATCACCGGGACGTATCCTGGGCCCAGCAACCCAAACTTTGGTCAGTTATTCATTCTATCTCCGGGCGACGCATTCATCCATCCCTCCCATGCCCAGCGCATACAGGACACTGCCTCCGCCTCTCTGATCTGCTGCACGCTCCGCATTGCCTTTACCCAACATCTTCCTGGTATTCGGTGGCTAGTTACGATGGGTCTTTTCACCCCTGCAGTTGTCGGCGCCGCGATCAAACTCAACCTCATTCTCGCGCCCATAGCCAATTCGCAGGACGACTACATCCTCTTCTAGACCAGTAACTACTACTGCACGACTGAATCTCAGCGTTGCGTCGACGCGTACATTCGCGTCATCCCGCGCCTGTTCCCATGGATGATTCATGCCCGCAAGCCCAACCTCGGCGTCGCGTGCGGCGAAGTGCTTAATGCCATATCGACCTACATGAATGGCGACACTTTCAAGAACGAGTACGAGCACCTCCCGCCAGGATGCGAGCGCCAGATATGAGGGGGCTACAGGTTCGACGGTCCCACGGATCTCAATGCTTCGCCGGCCCCTCGCTTTGTAGGTGTCGTTGACGACGCTTTCGTCAAGGAACACCGTGGGGATATGTCTCCGTCACTTTTGAGTTCAAGTGCTCGCCAATCTATTTGTTGACGGCGGTGGTGCGTGAGCAGCAGCAAAGGCTGGAGAATCCGTGCAGGCACCGCCGTCGGAGTCGTCCCGTAAACAATTGCCAACCATCTCTGCGGGCTGCGGGTTACATAGGCATTCTCAGATGATAACAGCACGACGATCTGGCGTCTCACTCTGCACTGTAAGTGCCAGAAACACTACCGAGGGATCGGTCCGGCAGAATTTGCTAGTACAAACTCCAGAGGGACTTGATTCAAGGGAAAATGTGGGAAACATGTATGGTGCCAAGTCGTACGAGTCCCATATATGCAAGGCATCGTTCAGCATAGTAGTAAATGTGATACCAACCTGTCATGTGGGCTAAGCCTGAACAACAATTATGGATACGTCGACAGTGAATATGACGCAATGTCACCGACCGCTGAGATGTTTCATTAACTCTTGAGGAGCTGTGATCGATGTGGAGGTGGAGAAATGTGGGAATTGTCGCTACGCCAGCTTCATAACCATATTCGGATCATTGCAATCCAACAATGCCCGCCGTCGTGCTTGTCACTGGAGGCACTGGCCTCGTCGGGAAAGCTATCGAGTATGTCATCGAGAATGAGCCCGAAGGCTCACGCTTCGGGAAACGGCCTGGCGAGAAGTGGATCTTTGCCAGCTCTCGCGATGCCGACCTCAGGTATTCGCCCGATCTCGTGTGTTGGGCACGGCGAGCTCACATTCGTTAACAGAGATCCTCAACAGACCCTGCAACTTTTTGAGAAGTATCAACCTACGCACGTTATCCACTTGGCGGCCCTCGGTGCGTCTTCTCCCCATTCTTCTGACCCGATCTTTATGATGGTTGCAACCTAGTCGGCGGCCTCTTTGCAAATCGAGAGCGCAAGGTATGCAGCGACAGCTTGCATACAGATTTACATTTAACCCAACGATCTTACTTCAGATGACCTTCCTCCGGGACAACATGTTGATCAACGATAACGTGTTGCACACCGCCCGCATCAAAAAGACACAAAAAGTCATTTCGTGCCTTTCGACATGTGTTTTCCCCGATAAGGTTGAGTACCCTCTGACGGAGGAGAAGGTACACCTTGGTCCTCCTCACGACTCTAACTTCGGCTACGCATACGCCAAACGAATGGTTGATGTTCAAAACCGGTCTGCTTGTTTTCAACCTCGATTGTGCTTTATCTCTCACGTCATTCTACAGTGCGTACAAGGAAGAGTTTGGTTGCAACTTCACATCGGCTATCCCCACTAATGTATTTGGCCCTCACGACAACTTGTGAGTTACATTGATATGTATGATTATCCATCGGTGACCGCGTTCCATTAGCGACCTCAAGTACGCTCACGTCATGCCCGCTCTCATTCACAAGTGTTATCTTGCGAAAAGTGAGAGTCTAAACTATGTCAAGTCGGTCAGGTCAACTTACTTCCCTTTCACAGAGAACGGGACACAATTCAAGGTCCTGGGAGATGGATCGCCCTTACGTCAGTTCATCTACTCTCGCGATCTCGCCAAACTCTTCATTTGGCAACTGCGCGAATATGAGAGCGTCGAACCCGTCATCTTCTCTGGTATGGTTCATTATTACCGTTCACAATTCCCCTAAACTCCTTTGTAGTGGATGAAAAGGACGAAGTCAGCATCAGGCAACTTGCAAATGCGATTGTCGATATCCTCCAGTACCCAGGAAATGCGGTCTTTGAGAACGAACCCAAAGACAACGGGCAGGACCGCAAGCCTGCATCCAATGAGAAGCTGATGAAATTGATCGGACCGGACTTCAAGTTTACTCCGTTCGACGTTGGTCCGTAACATTTGTTGTGTCACTAGGGTACGGTCGCTGACGTATATTTATTAGCCTTGAATGAGACTGTCGAGTGGTTCCTGGCAAATTACTCAAACGCTAGACTCGGACAAAGCGGGCAGTGATCGGTTGCAGAACGATCGATGTATTATATCGACGTGTGGAGTACACGAGCATGTGCGGACAACTTTACTTTCAGTCCGGGCATTTGTGCATTTGCGCAGAGGGCAGCAGAAATACGATTTCTTCAGCTCATAAACTAGACTGTGATTAATCCACGAGTTCGCTACAAGCCCTTGTCTGGCTAAAATGTTTCCGGCATACGTGTGCAGTCCCGTTAGCTAATATATAGTACATATTCTGCAAGCGTATCCGAGACGAGAGTATTTAGTTTTGATCCTCGACGAGGCTGCGGGATGCTTGAAGATCGGCCGTGACCATTTCGCGGACGAGTTCATCAAAGGACACTTGACGCTTCCACCCAAGCAAACGCTCGGCTTTTGCGGGGTTTCCAAGGAGAAGGCTGTATTGAGGCAAGCATCAGTAAACCAAACGGAGTAGGAAGCTGACTTGCGACGTACTCTACTTCAGCAGGACGGAAATACTGGGAATCAACCTTAACGAGAACTCTGTTGGTCTTGGGGTCGTAGCCCTCCTCATTCATGCCACTGCCACGCCATCTGCAATTGTTTAGTGAATCGTCGGTTTGGCGGAAAATCGCACGTACTTGATCGAAGTCCCTAGAACGGCAAACGCTTTCTCGACATACTCGCGCACGGGATGAGTTTCACCCGTCGCAAGAACAAAGTCTTCAGGCTGAGACTGCTGAAGGATGCGCCACATTCCCTCGACATAATCCTTGGCTAAAGATATGAACTCAGAAATCGACCCCTTGGACAATCATGGCAAGACCTACCATGACCCCAATCACGCTGCGCGTCCAAGTTACCGAGGTAGAGACAGTGTTGTTTTCCCAAGGAGATATCGGCCACAGCTCTGCTAATTTTACGTGTGACGAACGTCCTGCCACGCCTCGGGCTCTCGTGGTTGAACAAGATGCCGTTACAGGCATACATCCCGTATGCTTCGCGGTAGTTAACCGTGATCCAATACGCATAGAGCTTGGCAACTCCGTACGGGCTACGAGGATAGAATGGGGTCGTCTCGCTCTGAGGCGTCTCGACAACCTTGCCATACAGTTCGGAGGTAGAGGCCTGGTAGAATCTCACGTGCTTCTCGAGACCGACGGTACGAACGGCGTCGAGAAGACGGAGGGTGCCCACGCCATCAACGTCAGCCGTGTACTCGGCCATCTCAAACGAGACCTTGACGTGAGACTGAGCACCGAGGTTGTAGATCTCGGTGGGGAGCACTTGAGCGAGAATATACACGAGATTAGTGCTGTCGGAGAGATCACCGTAATGCAACCTGAACTTGTTGGGGCCTTTTCGATGTAATGAGACGGGTTCGGGGTTAGAGATGGTAAGCGCCTACGTTCATGTTGGTCCGCATACAGATGCTGCACGCGATTGGTATTGAAGCTAGATGAACGACGGATGATTCCGTGCACCTCGTAACCTTTTTCGAGGAGAAGTTCGGTACTGTGTTCCGAGGTGAAGTACGATCTCGATGAAAGCGAAGAGACTCACAGGTATGAACCGTCTTGACCGGTGACACCTGCATTGAACACGATCAGCCCGAGAACAATATGGATGTGCATGACGAGAACGACATCCGAGTCGCAGCCCACTCGACTGCATCGAAAAAGACACGCACCACTGATCAGAGCGACCTTTCTTTTTCTGTATTCCTCTGGGGACGGGAGAGCGAGTTTGATCAGCGGGGATGGAGCTGTTGCCATGGTTGGTGTGCTGTGGTTTGAGAGAAGATGAAAGTGGGAAGGCGGTGGCAAATCAACGCCTTACAATCGAGGTTGATAAGACGTTGATGGAGCGACGTGTTCAGGTAATAAAACGTCTGATCACGCGTATTTGAGGGTGTCATTCAATCAATTGAAACACCTTGAGACTCGGTTGTCCGCACCGTCGACTAAATTCGCAGCGTGGTCGTCTTTCCGTAAAAGCGTGGAACTCGGCAAAAAAAAAGTGAGCCGAGGTTTCTTTGTATCCAGTACCGCCGATGGGGCTCGAACCCACAACCTTTGCCTTAGGAAGGCAACGCACTACCATTGTGCTACGACGGCTCATTACTTGTGTGTCATAAAAGAGAATGAGACGCACCCTTGCACCATATTGATCTACCCCGCCGATCGCAGTGATAACATCTCAAGTGCGTCGTCATGAACGTGCTCGTGTATCCAAGTACACACCCTCACGCAACGTCGGTTCACCGTTTTCTCTCCTCTATTCTTGTCCCCAGTTACCTTCCTCAAATCATTTCTTCAGATATTCTCGCCGCTCCGGAAAGCCCCTGGCAAACAGCCTGCGGTCTCCTAGTACTTCTTGCTACACCCGATCACCATGCAGGAGTGCGTCAGTTCGCTGAAACCGGTGGGAAAATCTTGGCGCTTGGTGTGAATGCAAGCAGGTCACAAAGTCCGTTCGGTCTGCACGACACCACGCCAAGCTTTGGTTTGGCAGGAGTTGGTCTAGGGCTCGTCAAGGACACGAGCGTTCTTCGTCTATCCGACCAGAGAGCGTCGCTCCATCTCTCTTTTCCATCGCGGCCTTCCATTCCCGCTACAGTGAAGTGTGATGGGCAGGAAATCGCGAGCGTTCGCGTATCATCTGCTTTTCTAGATCTGGGAGAGGGTATACGGGAACTTGGGCGATACCACGATGACGATACACTCGCAGGCGCATTGAGTGAAAGGGGCACTATCGCGCTTTGGTCATGTGCACCACCTCTCCCCGAGCAGTTGCTTGTCCCGACCTTGTCTGCTCTTGGTTTGCGACTCGACTTCCCAAAATCAGCGGCAGAAGGTCAGCAACCTGGACCGCAGATACTTCCCCAGTTATTCATCGCTCATCCAAAGAAATGGGATATCCGGCGTCGCATAGTGCACGCCTTGTTTTCTGATCGAGAGCTTGAAACAGCTCTTTCATCGCTGAACTTGAAGGATGACACCCACGAAGCGGATGCTGCCAAGACTACTGTCTTTCCTGGAGAACAAGACACTTTCCGATTCCACTTTGTTCGGCAGATCACAAGTGTAGATCCTCCAACTGACCACCCCATCTTCTCTTTGGCGCCTGGAGTACCCAAGGAGGATTTTAAAGATATTATCCTAACCGCTCAGCCGTTGACCCCCGAGCAAGAAAAGCACTTCACACCCTTCTTTTCAGCCAGCAATTTTTTTGCGGCGCTGGACGAACTTCGTCCCATTGATAGTGCTGACAAACTGCTCATTGGTGATGCACTTTTCTATGGCGAAGTTGTCACCAGCACACAAACGATGCTTGCTAGGTGAGTTGATCAATATAGCTCCCATGCCCTACTTATCTTCATCATACAGTAATCCAGGGTTCCTCCGTGTGCTCCCTTCACCACTTCTCTCCTTGGCTACGAAGCAAGTGGCAGGTCGTGGGAGAGGCAAAAACGCGTGGCTCTCCCCCGCTGGTAGTATGCTATTTTCTGTGAAGCTATGTATCCTCCTTAGAAACGCGGGTTCAGGTAAACTTCACCCCTCTTTCAGACTACTGTCTGAATTCGTTCTCTTTAGAATGTGATTCTCGATCCGTACAAATATCAAATCTTGTCTTCATCCAATATTTGTTTGCTCTCGCCGTCGTAGAGGCGTGTCATGTGCTCGATCCTACGAAGCAATGGGCAACAAAAGTGAAGCTTAAGTGGCCAAACGACATATACGGGGAGTTTCCAGCTGAGCAGTCGTGGAAGAGTGTGGAATCAAAGAAGCTAGGTGGAATACTAGTGAACACAGACTTTGAAGGGAAAACCGTGCATGTGATCATCGGTACGTATCTCTTTACCGATTCGTGTCTTGTTGGAACTCGCGAGATACAGGATGTGGACTGAACGTTTTGAACGAACCTCCGATCGGTTCGCTTGCTCAGCTAGAGGCATTGACGCGCGGACAAGACGCGCCTACTAGCCTCACTGTTGAACGGGTTACTGCAGCGGTTCTTACCGCGTTCGAGCGCATATGGAATTCATTCCTTGCCAAGGAGAGTGAAGGCTTCCGGCCCTTTATGGATCGATACACTAGCTCGTGGTTACATTCGTACGTTGAACCTCTCACCCATTGGCGACCCTTCAGACTCGTTTGCTTACAGCGGCCAAATTGTCACCCTGACAACAACGAACCCCCACACCACAGTCCGAATAGTAGGTATCAATGATCATGGACTTTTGCGTACCGAGCCTTTAGGCGGGGGACGGTACATTGACCTCCAGCCCGATGGCAATAGCTTCGACATGTTGAAAGGACTGATCAAGACAAAAAGTTGACCGACGAGCCAAACGATACACAATTGAATATCACTACAGGGTATCGTTACAATAATCCTGATCTCTACTTAGATGCCGAAGATGATTTTAAAACTCTACCGCGTTTTGCGCTTTGGCACCCAGGGTATACCATTCGTCGTAATACACGCACTCCTGAGGGTTGGTGGGACCCTTATCCTTGCAAAAGTCAAAGACGGGACATTTACCGCAAGGTGCTTGAGACCACCCAAGCGCAACTCGCTCTTGTCTAATTGCCCGATAAAGGAAGGCACCTCCGGAAGATATCTCGTTCAGTATAGGGGAGGGAGACTTCTGGCGTTTCACAGAAACTTTCGAAGTTGGTGTCCTTTTGGAGGATGATCTAGACTTCGCCTTTGAGTGAGACCGTTCGTCCTGATCCTCCGACTCGCTGTCTTCTGATGAGCCCTCCGAGGGCGAACTGTCACGTTTTCTCGACTTCCCCGAACGCTTCTTTCTCTTATGATTTTCCTCCTCCGATTCGTCCGAACCAAAATCGGAATCCGAGTCAGCATTCTTTTTCGACTTGTGTCGGCGTTTCTTCCTCGACCCCGGCTCGTCAGAGTCCTCATCACTGTTATCGTCTTTTCGCGAGCGCTTTTTCTTCTTGCTACTCGAATGCTGTTCATCAGAGTCACTGTCTCCAGAGTCATCCACTCTTCGCTTCCGCTTGCTGGATTCCCTGTTCTTGTGTTTCAAAGAGCCTCTCTTGCGTTTCTTGGAACTCGAGCGTTCCCCGTCACTGTCTTCGGAGCTCGAAGTGGGATTAAGATCAGAGTCCGCTTTGGAATCCCATGCGGAAGCCGCAAATGCAGGTATCTATACCGACGGTAAGCAACTGAACGAAACGCATCAGTACCCATGAGCACCTTTTCGATCTCTCCATCGAGTTCGAGAACACGAAGTAGCATCTCTACATGTTCGACGCTCAATTCTGTTTCTGTTATCTTGCTCTTGCTCAAAAAATGTTGTATTTGCTGCGCAGACGGGTAGGAGGGTGCGGCACCTATCGCGTAAAGACGTTGGCTGTGGGGAGAACGCTTCCCCGATTGTTTCGGGAATGACTAGAGAGTTACCGTGAGGGATTTCCAAGGATACGAGGAACCAGTGTACAAACACGATCGCGTATATAGTGCAGACAAGCGGTTGACAAAAGTTTAATGAACTCGGTGTCCAGTTCATTATCCGTATACCAAGGGCCGCCCGTCAGCTCCACGGACGGTTCAAGGTGCGCGAGCATATATATTTTCCGAGTTGGATGCTTGATCGGACACGATCATTGAGTTAACCTGATCATGCGTAGATAGGGATGAACATACGCGTACTGCTTTGATTGATTTGACGAGTTGCTTTTGAACAAGGGATTTCAGGCAGCGGTCGATCACGGTTTGATGTAGCTCGGTCTTGGCCTTGAGGTGCTTGGTCCAAATACCTGTTAATTATGAGCTCCTGTATGCGAGATCGAGAGGGCGCATGCCTTCGTTTCCCGAGGCCTGGATATGACCGAGAACCATAGTCTCTTCGCCACTCATATCCTTTTTCCTACGGAAAGAATGTCATTCAAGACATCTGAACAGAAGTGGATCGCTGAAACGCACACGTCCATTTCCTTCTTCATCACGGCACGGAAAGCGGTGACCCCACCCGAGCTCGTCATGACCTTGAACATGCCCTACAAGTTTGTCATTCCCCCTGTAGCACATACAGAACAGAATCACATACCGCCCCGAGTAAAAAATTGATGGCAGCGGTGCGGCCACTACCATCTGGAATGAGCTTTTCAACATCCTTGATGGATAGTGTCTATCTCCGCTATGAGTGGTTATCGGTTGAGAAAAGATGCTAATGAAAACCTTGTCGTTTGTCGCGAGCGCTGCCTGGTGGAGCTTGAGTTCGTCAGCGTTGAGCTTACGACCGCTCATCACGGTGAAAAGGGGAGATATTTGCACGTGATACACAATTAGCCCGAACCATCCATTACCACTATCATCGACGACATGGGTTCGAAACCAACCGAGTACAATGGCATTGAGGAAAGTCTCTCCAGCTACTTTCAGAGAAGCGCTACCGTCGTCAACCACTACGCTGACCAGCAAGTATTCCTCATGTCCTTTTACGGGCTTCATGACATCTCGCTATTGCATCACTAGGATCGAGCAGAACCTTGCCCAGCCCTTCGTGCAATATTTTTCTCTTAAATTCAAGGAAAAACCGATGGCAGTGGTATTTTTTCTTCTTCTGTATACTTGAAACTGTACGAATGCCCTTGCAGACGTTCCTGTCCATATTCGCCAGCCTTTCGGTGCTCCCATTGTTATCGTCCATGTATGCTGTTCCAACCATCGAATACGCATTTCACTCACAACATATTCCACAGCGCCCTCACCATATTCGTTCTTTCCTCCATTGTATTCCTCGCGTTTATGTCTGCAGCGGTTGCATTCGTTACCATCGAGGCCTTAATTGGTACGCAGCTGTCCGCCATACCGAACTTAATGTCTGATTATCGCTGGACATAGTGGTTTCTTTAGTCTTTGTGCTGTGGTCGCTTTTTATCGCAGCAAGCATCATGACAGCGATCGTCATGTCAGTCTACTGGGCCATGCGGCTTGGGATGTTTGTCGCCAATGAAGGTCCTTTTGGTGTCACGGATTGGGTACAAGAGACGCGACAACACTTTTTTCATACGAAGAGACGTGAAGCGACTGAAGATTCTGACGAGTCTGCTGTCCTCGTTGGTCAGGATGGTCCAAGCTCTAAAAAGCCCAAGATCGAAGAGGAAGACCCCGCCAAATAATTGACACTCGCCCTTCTCTTCACTGGTCGCCGTACTTCTCGTACGCGTAGTCCCCACTGCCCTAAGTTTCAGTCCTCCTTTAGTAAACAGCCCCGTAATCTGCTGTATTATACACTAGAATCAAGATGTACCCATTGGCGTGTACCCGATATATTTCTTTCTTTATATGATGGACCGAATCGTATACTGATTCGAGAAGTGGCGGTGAAGAACCATGCATGGATTGAACTTCATCGTGATGTGGTCAACGATGATATGCTACCTCTTTCCTTGTATCTACGCATACCCAATTGCGTCCAGTGTTAGTCCCGAATTAAATCGTTCTCCGCCAGCCGACTCCATACCACATGAACAAGTTCCACTTAGAGCTCTGGGCCCACCTGACCTTGAACCATACCCCGACAAACCACGAATTTGTTTCAATAAAGATGGGTCCTTCAAGTTGACCGTCTTCTCTGACGTTCATTTCGGAGAGAACCCTTGGGACTGGTGGGGTCCAGAGCAAGATGTCAAGACGAACGCGTTGATCGAATCCCTATTGAAGGTCGAAGAGCCCGATTACGTGTAAGGCTCGAGCTCGGTCTCCTATGCACGGACAGGCCCTAACAGTTGCCGGACAGCGTTATTAACGGAGACCTCATCACAGGGGAGAGTAAGTTTGTCCACTTTTCTTACAAGTCCAAACGACTGATGGAAGTTCGACGACAGACACGTTTCGCGAGAATTCTATATATTTGATTGACGCAATAGTGCGCCCATTAAACGCGACAAAGATACCTTTTTCGTCTACTTCCGGGGTCAGTTTTTCGTACTTCATTCGGACTTCTATTACTAACTTCTCCTACAGAATCATGACAGCAATATTAACATCACGCGTGCAGATGGAATTGCTAGGGAAAGAGCGATCTCGCCGTGGAGTTACACACGATTTTCTCCACCTGGAGTAGGAGGTGCTGGCGGACCTGGAAATTACTGGGTTCCTGTCTACCAAAAAGTGACGGGTGAGGCAGTATGTTTGTCGCCCTTCATAGAGTTTCAAACAGCGTTGTCTTTCAGATCACGCACCGACATTGGTATTATGGTTTTTTGACTCACGAGGTATGTGAGCGTGCTATGGACCTAGAAGACGCTCAAGTAGGTCCAGGTGGTGTATTCGAAGATGGTACTCACATGCCGGACTGGGTAGACTCTAGTGTTGTCAAATGGATTGAAAGTGAGACGCGGAGGATGAACGAAGTCTGGGGCCCATCGGAGCAACGAGGTGCCCTTGCCTTTGTGCACATACCCCCGTAGGCGTCTTCTTGTGATTATCTCGTGTTTACTGATGCATAATAGGCACGCCATCCAGGCTGTACAAGAGAATTTGAATAATTCCATAAACCCCGGATTGAATGGTGGGTCTTATTCACTTCACGTTTCATTTCCCTGCAAGTACATATTACCATTTCAAGCGGATACATTGGGACAGGGTTCCACGCAGGCCTCAAGTGACCCTGCATCTGTCGGTAGAGACAACGAGTTTTGGCACTCACTAAATACCAACGTGAAGAACCTGCGTGCTGTCATCTCCGGTCACGGTAAATTTTCACTCGATGGATCAGCATATATATGAGATTTAATATGAGAAAACTAGATCATGGAAACGAATGGTGTACCCGCGAGCCCACCTACAACGTAATATTTTGCTTTAATAAGCACTCAGGGTATGTCCTTAATGGGGTCCGCTTTCAAATAGGCTCAATCTCGAATTTTAAGCTACGGGGGATATAGCAGTCCTGGATGGGGGAGAGGCGTTCGATCCATTGTATTCCACTCAGCTGCTCCTCTAGGAGGTGTAGAAACTTACATCATGATGGAAGATGGCAGATCACACGCGAGAGTGATCCTCGATGAGTATTACTGAACGATCGAATACAGAACGTTCATAACGGTCAAACATGCTAAATCAACATTATCTATAGTTCAACAGTGAGCGGATATGATCGATCGTGGTGGCTTTGCCTGCCGCTGGACACGTAAACGGTTATTCATTGCTTGATCACAATAACGTTGCAAAACTCTCATCGCAGTACGGTGCAGCAGATATTCAATAACTGCCTCATGGAAGCCGCATGCAGCACTTAATAGATCCACGGGACCAATACGAGTCCCTTCAGGAAACTTTCTTGCATTGTCTTCCCCGCCTGTCGCCAGCGATGAATATCTCCAGCTACCCGTCCACAATAAGGTGGTCCGGGGTACAGTATATAGGTGCGAGTCTGTTTTGGTACGTCATATTAATAACCAGTGTATAACACGATCTTTCCGACAGCCTGGTTATCACAATGCTGTATATTACTGAAATTGGGCTTGAATCAACCAGCTAATGCAACCGATTGTTATGCTAGCTTGTATGGTATCGAGATCTGCCAGTTCACACATTACTTGCAAGCTTTTCGGTGGGGCTCACTACAAAACTTCGGGCGTATGGGATAGTCGATTCCAACCGCTCTGAAGGTATAACGATCTCCAGGTGTATGCAATCGCGTGGATGCCTATGTTGGTCCTGCCGCACTTTTTTTGATTACTACTGCAATGTCAGCATACTCGTTTCTGCACTTTTTCTTAACGGTATCATGTTTCCACCAACTACTGGTCAGTTGCCGTGCGAGCACATCACCAAATTGTTCATGTCACGTTTCAAGGTAAATCACGGTACCGTGGCAAGTTGATAGACTTGACCCTCTAGAGTAGTGATTGTAAGCCAGCACAGCTAAACATTTTCGAGCTGACCATTAACTTAGGTACTAGCTTATTCTTCATAGTTCTCGGGCTGAGTGCGCCACCCATTCCCAATGTCTACTTATCCCGTTTTTCACACAATTGAATTGCAGTGGTCGTCGCTGAAGTGTTTGTACTTGAAGAATTATTGTCGTGTTTCGTTGATGATCGTGACATAGGATCATTACCCCAACGAATGCTGTCCTTTACTCCTCGAAAGTGCGGTACAACTACAATTTTTTCCGGGTGGACCAAACAATATTATTTACGATCAGTAGGCATCCAGTACGATCTCGCTCTAAATCAGCTTTGGAATTTCATTGTTTTCAATACAGGAGAGAGAATTTTGTCAAAAAGTCGCTGGTTGTGTGGGCTTGTTCACGTTGTAAGCCTCCGTCCCCGAATTGCAACCTCGACCAACCCTATCTCGATAGCATCAACTCCCTAGCGATGGCAGTCCCCGTGAGTATAGTAACTGAGGTGGATGTACCACTGACCACACTCTCCAGTATTATATACAAGACCACAAACTTGGACAATACCTGACGAGTGCTCCCAGCATAATACTGAGCAAATGTAAGGTTCTGATGCATTGTTCTTACGACATGCTCACAATTGCACAGTATGTGTGAACTCCATGCTTGCCGTGTAAGTAAGCTAGAGATCAACAATGAGATGCCACGATCAATCCGATAGATTTACCAACGATCCATGCTTCGAGCTAATCCGCACGTTGGCGTGCAAGCTTCAACGACAGGGATGGACCGGTGCTCTTATGTTACAATGTTTACCATCTGTAGTGTGCAGAGTTGTAGGATTAACATGTGTAGCAGAAATTGAGATGGGGAGCAGCATACACTGCGTAGTACATCATTGAAAAGATGAAGATCATGAAAGTATAAGTATCGACAGAGTAGGTTGAACATCAATCGAGTGAGCTCGATTGGAAGTCAGTTGCATGTTGAATACTTTTGGGCGTCCACCTGACTTGACTACCGTAGGAAATCAGAATGATAAATATAAACAAATATTCACGTAAAATTTGCAGTTGCCTCCCTCATGACCTGCTCTACGTAAGGGGCAGTAAGACATTGCGCCGACCTTCAAGTGGGCATTGCGATTATCTGCCCACAACGACTGAGTACGCTAGTGTTTGCACATGTGGCATCTTCTGTGGAATTTACAGGGGGACGCTAGTATTGCAGACCGCCCGCTGCACGCTCATGTGTCTGTTTCAGAAACCGGATATAGAACCTCCGTCGGCCGTATCCGTTGAGCTTCTAGAGTTACTTATAATTCGGGTACCTAGACTTTGGCTCGGCTACTACTTCCGCTATGTGGAACGTTCAACGGTGGCTCCGGGCTGTACGCGTTAATACTGGATTAATTTTTCAAAAAAGACTCGTAAACCCGTATCAAATCGGTTACTGAACATGCTAGAACCTCCGAGTAATTCTGGTTACTGCCAGGTGGATGCGGGATGAAAACTCGAAGGTCGCCGCTGAACACGTAAGCTGCTGTTTCTGAAACAGTCACCGAGTCAATGATTGTACTGGAAAATTCCTAACCTTAAGTTGGACTCAATGGTGTATGCCTCATCCAGGGTGCTCAGTGGCAGGTACCGGACTGGGAGCCAAGGCCGCGTTTGAAATTCGAAGCCTTTCAAGGAGCTACACTTTTTTTTTTACTTTGCTATCACCATCGCGAAACCTCGCAGACCTCCCACTACAGCGATGGACACTTCCCGCTACTCGATCGAATTGATGTGGGGCCCATGCTACATAGGTACGTGTCTGCTATTGTGAAGGCCAATGTGCGTGCGTGCGATGGTTCAGTTTGATAGGTTTTGTTATCGCAATGTTGTATGTCACTCAAATCCATCAACTTGTTGAAGCCAATCATCCCATACTAGCTTGTACGGCGTCGAAATTTGTCAGTTTATATTCTACTTGCGAGCATTTCGGTGCGACAGATTGATTACAAGACTTCAGGTGAGTGGAACAACTGTTCGGTCAAAAGACGATGATAAATTTTTACTACTACTCAGGTACACACTGTTGCGTGAGCAACAATTACATGCTGATCATTTCACTATTATTCACCCGTGGGTTTTTCGTTAGCGTCCTTGACACAGTCCACACATTCCTAGTGATCGCGTCCATCTACAAGCCACTGGTTAGCTGTCATATGAACTCCAATTGTTTTTATCATATTCCATGGTAGGTCATAACACGTCTTTCATGAGCATATGACCCGCTGACACTCTGCTAGGGTGGAGACTGTGAGTCGACCAGATTCGATCTTTTCATATGCTGATGACAGTTAAAGCTGGGCATCGCCCTTGTTGTGAGTGGTTTAATCGAGTGTATATAAATTGATGGCTCATTGTCCCAAGTATCTAATAACATTCCTTGTCCAAGTGTACGATGCCCATCTTCTGATTTTCTCACTGCTTACTAGTATTATCTCGCCAGCTTTTATGCTCACAGAGTTTGGATAAGTAAGTCCAGCAACCCTAAGCCATTCTCGTTTCTCAGGTTCTCCACGAAGTAAGCGGTCAAAACTTGATACTCACATCTGCGGTGGTACGATATCCTCGCTCGAAAGAACGTTTAAGCTAAACATATATATAGCTTATTTCTACGACACTGCAATTAGGCACGTTGACTTGTCCGTTTGTTGACGATCAGGCTCACCGATACTTTTGCAGTATTCGGACTGAGTGCGTCACCGTTTTCTACTAATATTGATTATTTTTGTGACGACTGTTTCAGTGGTGGCCATTGAAGTGTCCGTCTCCGAATTTATCAGGGCTTATAAGTTTGGCTGATAACCACTGCATAGCTTTCTTACGCCGACTGTTCTCGTTCTCTGTACTACCAAGGCGCGCAATGATGTACAATTCTGACATCGCAAACTAAACCAATCTTTTCAGTATACGCCAATGTCCTCGGTCGCGAGCGCAATCTGCGATACTATCATCACTGCTTCCGTGATGTATTATTTACGCCCAGCGAGCATTCGGTACGTATCCCGTTATCATCCAAAGGCGAAAAAATCCACCGCCTTCCTATAGGAGAGAAAATCTTACGAATAAGTTGCTCATTGTGTTCGTTCAGATGGGCGTATTTACGTTGTATGTCTCCTCATATTCTAATCTCCTGCGTATCCTCTCACTCTCGATCCAACAGCATTAATTCATTACTCTTGGCGATCCTTGCAAGTCTGCCGTTTTGGCGAGAACCGTCCGCATGACTAACGTGTTTCTCTAGTATTATATTCAAGATCGTACGCTCGGCCAACTTTTGATGAGTGCCCCTGGGATTATATTGAGCAAATGTAAGTATATCTAGATTTCTAGACTGCCCGACGTACTCATGCTTGCTTAGCATACGTGAACTCCATGCTCGCCGTGTAAGCCAACGTTGCTCAAACCCGAATGAATCTGACCGAAAGGGACTCTTGTGGTAGGTTGAATGCGCGAAAACAGATTCGGAATCAGCAACAGGATGCCTGGGCTTCCTCTATAGAAATACCGACGATCCCTCCTTAGTGGTGTATGGGCTTAAATCGTGCGACAGCTACCTATTTATGATTGCTAACTTCGAGAAGAGTTTCACGAGAGGCGATTCCACCCAAATATAAAGAAGTACACATCGTGCGCACTAGGGTACATAGGACATTGTACAATATCACGAACACATCTGTAACAGACGCTCATACATCGGACAAGGAATCGAATCAAGAAAAGTCCCTAGTATTAACGAGCTCAAAGGTAAAACATGGTGTCCTTGAGATTCGGCTTGGAGACACCGCCGACCCACAGCTTCTGGGATTCTTTAATAACATCCTGCTCCGCGGCACTTCCACTTCCGCTCGTCACTGTCCCATCGCCAACGAGTCCATGGAAGAGCTTCCGTAGATAGCATCTTCCACGCTCGCAGGCCACGTCCGCGTAATACGCAGGCGACACCAAGCTCACAGCTTTTGTGGCGCGGGCAAACATATAACTGAGAGAATTGGTGAGCCCTTGGATTTCGTTCGCCCTAAAGCCGATCTCGTCGTGGACGACGTAGTAGTGGGTAGGGCGAGTAGTGCCTTGCAACCCTCCGTGTGCTAAATCGGTCGTCAGCAGCAAGGTTTGTTGACATGGATGAATCGCCCACCTTGCAAGAAGAAATCAAAATCGTACATGGCGGTAATACCGCGACCGACCACGGTACCCGGTTTGGAGTTTCCGTCTCCTGCAGCATTCTCTTCTTCCGTGGGGTAGAAGCGCATATGGTGGCGTTTGCCACAGATGATGATCGTGAGTTTGGGCCTGTACGGCTCCCGAGGAGTGCTAAAGGTCTCGAAGGCTTTAAATATCAGAGGTCGCTCCTCTACTCTGACGATATTGAACTGACCCTGCAAAAACATCAGATCATCGAGACAAAGGACAACACCCGCAGGCATACCTCCGAAACCCCATCACGGTACACAATAATACGCCCAGGTAGCTTCCCATTTTTCGCTCGGTAGAGCTTCAGCCGTTCGATCATCATATTATCGAGGTTTGTAATCATCTCCGAAAAATGAGTCAACTCGGTACAGGGATCGCATTAACCGAGGTGCGTTACCTCTTTCTTGGATTTCTGGATTTCCAAGCTAGCTGGATATTGTGCAAAGTTGTTGTTAATGCTTGCAACAACTGCCTCGATGGAAGTTAAGGTACAGGTACATCAGAGTGGCGGCACAGCCGGAAAAAATGGCGTTCTTACGAGTTCCGGGAGCGCTCCCAGGACTTGGATGAGTGACGTCCATGCCGACGACATAGCAGAGGCCCTATTAAGCCATCGACTGTTGTTCATATCCAACTTGTGATTGATGCCGCCCAATTTCATGTTGACCTTCAAGGCCACATTTGTAAAGTACTGCGGACTGCTCTTGCGAACCTTGGAAGATTGAACGCAGACAGTAGCCACACCCAGGAAAATATCAGAGGTGTTTAGCCCCTCGTATACAGCCTTGTCTGTGCTGGAAAACATGACGAAAATCAGCGTGGGCTTGGACTTGATAGTCAAAAGGGCGTTTCTGATGGTCCCGATGGCCGCCCGCCTCATGGGATCGGTTATATTCTTGGCTGGAAGCTGGGCTTCGACATAGACTGGATCGACGGTGGCCGTCATCCCGCTTTTGTTGCACATATCGCAAAAGCCAGAGATCACGTTGCGAAGCTCTGGGTCTGATGCACCCGCAAATTTATCCCTTGGATGGTTGAAACATTTTCGTATACTGATGACAATTTGCAGTCAGCCATTCTCCTCGTTCCGAGTGCTCCAACAAGGTACATATAAAATGATGGCTCACATTCTTTGTTCAAGTGTAAGTAGCCACATAGTATTCCATTCTCTCCAGCTTCTATGCTTATAGGATCTGGATAAGTGAGTTCATAGTTCCCGAGCCTCTCACGTATCTTACAGTGGTCGCCTTGAAGTTGGCGGCTAAAATACTGTCATTACATTGGCGGTGGTACGTTTATTTCAGTGAGGGAAGACTAAACTAAATATCATATAGCTTGCTTTCGCAATTCTTCAGCTAGGTATGTGGATGAGCTGATCATTAACTTAGGTACTAACTTATTCTTCTTCATGGTTTCCGGGCTGGGTGCGCCACCCATTCCCAACGTCTACTTATCCCATTTTTCACACAATTGAATTGCAGTGGTCGTCGCTGAAGTGTTCGTACTTGAAGAATTATTGTCGTGTTTCGTTGATGATCGTGACATAGGATCATTACCCCAACGAATGCTGTCCTTTACTCCTCGAAAGTGCGGTACAACGACAATTTTTTCCAGGTGAACCAAACAATATTATTTACGATCAGTAGGCATCCAGTACGATCTCGCTCTAAATCAGCTTTGGAAATTTAATTGTTTTCAATACAGGAGAGAGAATTTTGTCAAAAAGTTGCTGGTTGCGTGGGCTTGTTCACGTTGTAAGCCTTCGTCCCCGAATTGCAACCTCGACTAACCCTATCTCGATAGCATCAACTCCCTAGCGATGGTGATCCCCATGAATATAGTAGCTGAGGTGGGTGTACCACTGACCACACTCTCTAGTATTATATACAAGACCACAAACTTGTACAATACCTGACGAGTGCTCCCGGCATAATACTGAGCAAATGTAAGTTTCTGATGCATTGTTCTTACGACATGCTCACAATTGTACAGCATGTGTGAACTCCATGCTCGCCGTGTAAGTAAGCGCATGTTGTCCAACGCTTACGAGGCTAAGTAAATCACGGTAGGTTAAATGCACGGAAATCAATTAGAGATCAACGATGAGATGCCACGATCAATCCGATAGATTTACCAACGATCCGTGCTTCGAGCTAATCCGCACGTTGGCGTGCAAGCTTCAACGACGGGGACGGACTGGTGCTCTTATGTTATAATGTTTACCATCTGTAGTGTGCAGGGTTGTAGGACTAACATGTGTAGCAGAAATTGAGATGGGGAGCAGCATACGCTGCATAGTACATCATTGAAAAGATGAAGATCTTGAAAGTATAAGTCGCAACAGAGTAAGTTGAACATCAATCAAGCTCGCTCGATTGAAAGTCAGTTGCATATCGAATACTCTTGGGCGCCGACTTTAGCGCTGCTTGTTCCATGGCAAGAGATCGAAGACATTGACTACCGTCGGAAATCAGGATGATAAATATAAGCAAATATTCACATAAAATTTGCAGTTGCCTCCTACATGACCTGCTCTACGTAAGGGGCAGTAAGACGTTGCGCCGACCTCAAGTGGGCATTGCGATTATCTGCCCACAACAACTGAGTACGCTAGTGTTTGCACATGTGACATCTTCTGCGGAATTTACAGGGGGACGCTAGCTAGTATTGCAGACCGCCCGCTGTACGCTCACGTGTCTGTTTCAGAAACCGGATATAGAACCTCCGTCGGCCGTATCCGCTGAGCTTCTAGAGTTAGACCCAGTTCGATAGCTCCAAGAGCATTTGCCTGCATCGGCTATAGGTCGGTTATAAGATCGGCAAACCCAAGCTGTGCCATTGGGCTAGTTTGTTCTCAGATCCCCGCCAGACACTCCGACGCTTAGCTGACTCAGCCCAAAGGTGCGATAACTGAACTGGAGTGAGGCTCCCCAACGTATGCTGCACCACCTCACCCCAGCGCAGCGACTTCGCATCCTGCAGTACATATCCATACTCCTTGGAATAATTGTCTGCGCCCTGGGCATGATTTCTACTTCCCTTTTTCCACCACACAGGGTTCCAGTGCCATATCATACATCGGTTCTTACTGGTGAAGGTTGGATTCTTGAGCTACTGACTGGCCACCCTGAACGCATCCGGAACGAGCTAGGAATGCACCGTCATGTTTTTGAAGGGCTTGTGTCAGTCCTCAGGCACTTAGGGCATACCAACTCAAGATCCATCTCATTGGAAGAGCAAGTAGCTATTTTTCTATATACGTGCATCACCAGTCTTCCCATTTGTCATGTTGGTGAGAGATTTCAGCAGTCAAACAGCACAATATCCCAGTATGTGATATTGTGTCTACATGATACTGTGTCTCGGTTCGACGACTAATGGTTCATTTTCATAGCTATTTCCATGAGATGACCGCGATTTTTTCCAGTGCCCCATTCTATACTGAATACATCAAGCCTCCTGGTACAGACACAACTCCACTGAAGTTTCGAAACAACCTGAAATTATGGCCATATTTTCAAAATGCTCTTGGCGCTGAATAGACTGAGAGGTGGTTGGATGGACTATTAGTCCTGGCCACCTGGGGATAGTCTGAGGGGTATTGGGGAGCGAGTATATTCGCCCCAGA
>JBBPMM010000131.1:0-61076 GCA_038090335.1 Solioccasus polychromus | reverse complement strand
ATCCAACTAAATCCTGAAGGAAATAACTTGCTGCAAGCAAAAGTAAGGGGAGAACTTACGCCTGTTGCAAGTGTGATAACCCTTCTTGCCAGGTCTTCCACGCGAAGGAGAGTCGACGTATAGCAAAGCGCTGCAAACGACTTCGAGGTCACGCTCTGAGAGAGCGCAAACCACCGCCAAAATTTACCATCAGGTCGCTTGTGTGCTGCGCCGACAACGGACGCGACGCCACCGCATCTCGGAATGTTTCATTACACGAGGATACATGAACATGAACGAGAGATCCGGGTGCCAACTTTGGGTTTTGTTTGGATGCGGTCATCCTCTGTGTCACAGAGTGGATTCGGATTATACATGATACTACTCAAATAAATAAACAAGCGAGGCGAAATGCACAACTCCAACTCCGAGCATTGCAAGATGCAGTAGCAGTGCCCGAGTCCTAAGAGAAAGCAGTCCTTACATATGCAACTCGATTAAAACTCGATTAACCTTTCAGCCAGATCGTTCATACAGTGGGTCGTCTTCCACGAGCTCGGACACTGCGTTTATTTCAAAAAAAAACTAGAGAATATCGTGAGTCCGTAATTTCCTCCGACTTGCATCTCCACGGTGCATTACCTGAATGCGCCTCAAATTGAGACTATTCACATGGTCATGGATCTGGACTGCGTCAGCCTGCGGTAGCGGTTCTCAACAGGCTGCTGTTCAAGGAGGGCCTCTGTGTCGACCGCGTACCACACCCTAATCAAAAAGACCAAACCTATGACTCGCATCAATCACCCACATATAGCAGAACGCAGGGATGATCCTACTTCGGCCGTAAATTCTTCGAACCCTTCCGTAGGTTCCGACGTTCACCGGTTCCGGGAACTCCATCGTGACGAGTCTATAAAACAATCCTTCGGCGATGACGGCGATGCTTATGCAAAAGACGGTGAATAGGTAGCTCCGCAGAGTGTACCTGGTAGCTTGAGATGTGAGAACAGGATTAACTGTGACACCCTTCAGCCAATACCGTATAGTACGTACCGAAGCAAGCGCGATACACCGTGACTACCCAGTGGAATACCCAGACGCAGCACTGTGCAAGACATCCCAGCGAACTGCGCAGCGGGGAGGACATTTCGGCGAGACGGACATACCACCTCCCCGAGAGGTACGCCAGCCACCATGGTGCGAGGATGAGGAAGAAATACTGAACTGGGTGGGCTACGAAGAGCTGTGGATAAAACGAGAGAATGGAGAGAAGGAGTGGGGCATATGTCAATGATACAAGAAGTAAGGTTGATGCGATGGTGGCTTGTGCTGGCGGACTCATTTCTCGACAGCGAATTGCAAGTTGTGGAATGAATAGGGGTACACCACTAAGCACTGCCGTCGAATAACCAATGACGAAATTCGTAGTATTCATATGAATACGATGCAACCAAACCTAAGCTGTATCTCTTAGCTTCGTGGAAATACTCCAAGAAATCGTGAAAATCGGACCCCTTCTACAGCCTGAAAAATGTTGCGTCGAGATTCAGGGTATTTGGTCTGGCAGGCGGGTGTTACTCTGACATCATACTTGCTAGGCTTTCCACATTTCCACTTCTCCATATCGGATTCCCGCTCAAGTTGCGTCACGACGAGTGCGATGGGGACTTGAGACCTACAAAGCATCTCGTAGAACAGTCTGTAAATATGCTACGTGGTCACGGTGATTTGGCCACCGCGAATACAGGAGAGATGAAGCTCAGCACCGCCCTGTTCTCGGAGGGTTTCCCAGATATTATAGGCCATTGACAGTGAAAGAGTATGATTCGAACGACATGACACAACCGTCGGTGTTTAAGGAGGTCTGGACGACTTGCCTCTCAGCTATCAGGTTGACGACTGAACTCATTCCAGTACCTGTCTCCCCGAATATAAAGAAGAGCTCGTGGACAATCTGACTAGTAATTAAAGTCGGGGCGATTGAATTGTTGGCAGTACGTACCTAGGCCAATAATTAGGTCTCGAGGCAAATAGAAAAGTGCATTGAAATGGAATTAGGATCTGGGGTACTCAGGGAAGGCGTGCCAACCTCGCCTGATCCACTCACTGAATCCATGTCATGCGCATGTAAAGGTGCAAAAATATCCGTGGATCACGTCGAGTACTGAAAGTTAATTTACTCGCCAGTTGGGTAATGTTGGAGGACTTGTCTAATAGCACAGCCACCACTCAATTTGCTTCTTCCCATTGCCCACCAGGCGGGTCAACGCGTTGCTCGTCTTGTAGTTTGATGGCAACATGGTTGGTGGGCACTCCTTGGCTCTTTCCAGCACGCACTAGACTTCGCCTTGATGCTCGGTCGTGGCTCCAAGCTCGCAATCACCTCAACAAGGCTCTCCAAACGCCGTCGCCCGCCTCCGTTGAGATAGCGTCGATGCCCTACCCTACGGAACGCCCGGACACTTCCATATTCGAGCCCGCATCCGAGGAATACGTCTCGGCATGCACACGAGGCATCCAGTTCACACCACTTAATTCGTCCGAGACCCTCGCCGCCCTCGTCGCCAAAGGCGAGTTTTCCACTGCAACTTCGCTCCGCAAAGAGATGCTGTCCCACGAGATACCCATCCCCCGCGACGACGTCTATCTTCGTGCGGCCTTGCACGCGATCACCGACCGTCGCGAAAAGGCGCGCACAGAGTCGTTTGCAGCATGGCTGTCGCTCGCGCCAGACCGACACGAAGCGTGGCAGTCGTTTCACGATATCCGCCAGAGACTCTTTAAGTCGATGGACCATCTCAATCTTGACCTCGTGTACCACTTCGGTGTCGTGCTCGCCTCCAAGGGATATTGTTCCGGAGACGCGGCGATGCAGGTCGTTTCGACGCTTGCCCGCTATGCTCAGCCGTCTGTCGTGGGGAAGTATTTACGTGAGGTGGAGGAAGCTTCCCGGAATTACCATCTGAAGATACGTGCGGTTCTGCCGCCAGACGTGCTTGCGGGTGCGTACAACCTTGCCGTCAGAAGGGTCGCGCTGGGAGGTAATGACGAAGCCGCACACGGGCTCATCTCGATGGCACGTTCGCGTGGCATTCATATTTCCGATTTTACGCTCAATATTATCGCGAAGCACGCCCCAGATCGACAAGTGGCCATACAACGGATTCGAACCCAGTATCCTTCATGGTCTCTGCTGCTTACCGGCGCATCCTCCACCACCGTCGATATCCCTACAGAGCCTACTGTCGATATCGCTGAGTTGGCCACACGCCTCCGTTCCCTACGTACTGCTCTGAGGTCTCCTTTTCCACCCTCTCCTCATGCTCTACATAGTTTCGTCATTTCATACCATGCCCTCGGTCGTACCCGTGCCCTCTCACTCCTCCGTTCCCTTGCCTTTCATCGCTCGCCAAAATCAGCCTCTACTTGGGTGTTCACCGAAATGCTCCACCGGCGCACCCGCCGCGAACACATGCACGTTCTCTTCCTCTTTTCACAACACTTTGACCTCGTTGGCATCCCGCGCAAGACGCTGCTCTCGCTCATCCGGGGTGCACGGGGACGACAGGCTCGCAAGGAACCCATCATGCGATGGGTGACCGGCCCGTGTCCGCTCAAGGCCAAGCTATGGCCATCGGCCTACCACACGGCGCTCGTCTGGGACGCCGTCGTCGCGCTCTCGTCCAAGACCGAGCACGAGCGTCTGTACACCCTCTTGTGCGCGCTCGTTCGCGCGTCAAGGTCCAGGTCCAGGTCTAGTCCCATGCCAGGGACGGCGGGGGATCCAGCGCCGCGACTACAACTGCCTTTCGACGCGTTCGATGCGGCCCATTTTTCGCCGTTTGTGGCGGTGTGGGCGAGGCGCAGCCTAACAAGGGCGACTGGCGTGTTGCAAGACATGGTGCAGCTTGGGATCGAGCCGTCGGTGGTGCAATGGAGTATGATCGCGAGGGGACACGCGCAGCATGGTGATGCGGGGGTTGCGCTGCGCATCTTGGACCGGCTGACCGACTTGGTGCGGGGAACAAACGGGGACGGGGACAAGAATGTGGAGAAGAAGTTGGACGTGCTCCTAGGGGTTCACACCAACGTGCAAAAGGGATTCGTGGTTGCGGGGGATCTGGAGCACGCGCGCGAGGTAGAGAGGCGGCTGGTCAACCAGTTGGAGTATCGTGAGGGCGATCGACCCGCGACGGACGCGTGCATGGATCTCTTACGAACGTTAGAACAGCGCATGGATGCGTCGTAGAACCGTATGTCCTTCGAGTTGCCCGCCGTTGGCTGGCGTCTGATTTTCGGCAGGATGAGACACATTAGTGTCCAGCGCCAGGGGCGCGTCTTTCATAGGCCATGATGCTGCCCCAAAAAAGGTTAGGCATACCGACCGCAATGGAGTGAGGCCGAGGGAGAAGTGGGGATAAGGAGGTAAAAAGGGAGGTTGTGCGTGCTCTCGTGAGTTACAAATACCGACGTGCTGAGTTGCTTCGTCGTTGCAGCAAGCCTGCAGGTGAATGTAACATACGCGAAATGGAGAGGTGGCTGATAGACCGGGGCACGGAAACGTACGAACCTCTAATTTGTCGTTGAACAATTTTGAAGGTGCATCCCACGCTTCACGAGACAGCTGTAAAAGTTGGCCGTGTATTCACGGTGTCGAAGATGGCTAATAAATTCATACGTCTGTTCGATCAAAGCCTATACTGGTCATGGGATGGAGTCCATTTCCAGCATTGAGGTTGACCTTGTTCCAAATTGGATAGGTTTGACCGTTGGCGGGCGGTGCTCGCGGTCAATTTCCGCCAACGCATCATTTGCTATCTTATCGCGCGCTTTCTCGGCTCCAAAAACATACAAATGTAGTATGTAGTTGTTTGCGCTCGATCCATTTGTCTGCTTTATATCCGTTCATTTCCCATTTGCGGTGGACTCAATCTGAACGTCCGATATTTAGATGACTACTTGTCCGTGAACTCTTTGGCTTGCCCCGAACAGTTGACAAGTTCCCGAGTTCGGTGGTCGCTAGACCGTGTCCAAGTCAAACCGTTACGACGTCATCGGACTCGGAATCAATCCCAGCGACCTTCCTCAGCTCGAACCCATGCATCGTGGCACTCACTTGGAAGCGATCAATGACTCTGATCGGGAGCTTTTCGCGGACTAGATGGAGAGACCGGCCCGTGAAAGAACAAGTGAGTCCGTCGTCTTATCAACATCTGGAAAGATAACGCTCCAACGGCGAGATCGAATGGCGGTTGCCTTGGTGCGCGCCTGAGACGCCTAGATTCGTGCCAGCACACGTCTCAAGGGCGCTTGCCAACGTCATCTTGTCCACGTCATGCATCAGGGAATATTATGAATAACAGTGTGCTGCGCAGCGTGAGGGCGCATACATGCAACGGGTAGCTATTACGGACGTGTATGCGATGATCGTACTATTTGTATCGTCCATGTTCCCGTCGAAATTCACAAGTCCAATAGTGTGCAATACAGAAGGGAAAACGAAAACTTGCGCGAATACGAATAAAAAAGTGTCGATTGGGTAGATGATCACCGAGGATATCCGGGAAATGTAGGCCGAGGGAAAGCGATATAATTGGTATCGGTCAAATAGGTAAAATGCCAACTGTGCTGTCTGATAGCCGTTCGATCCAGGGAACGCATATAAAAAGAACACGTGCGCAGCGGAATTTTCGTACACGAATGAAAAAGAAAGGAAGAAAAAGTTTAGGTGGCTTTGCGGATGTTGGTGTATGCGGGAGGAAGCTCGATCGTTTCTTGCTGTGTAGCCTCTGGAGGACTACTTGGGCCTGCATCTTCGTGCTGGATGATATTGACAGCTCTCAACTGTTGCGGCATGGGCGATTTGCGCGATGTCAAGCCCGTGGTGGAGCTGGAGGGCACAACACCGGTTTCGGGTTCGGACGTCGCGGATCGTGGGTCTGTGAGTAAAGTCAACCCCGACTGACGCCGAGTCGACATCTCATAAGGAGAGCTCGTGACTGAGTCGGACAGCATAGCAGAGCCCGAAATTGACCGACGAGCAACGTCATCTCGGGTAGAATAAGAAGATATCGTGGGTGCGGCGACAAGGTAGGGTTCGGGTTGGAGGTAAGGCGGGGGCTGGTAGTTGGAGGGGGGATCGTTGTCTTCGGGATCACCGTGGAGGAGATTGACGGGACGTTCTTTTCCGGGTTCCTGCGCAGTCTTGCGACGGATCAGGTAAAACGCAGCAAGACCAAGGAATACAATCGCCGCAAGGCCGCCGATAACGCCACCTAATGCAGAAGTTGAGTGGATCGTGTGCGGGAAAGGCTAAAATTACTTGCCGACTATGGCGCCCGTGTTGTTTGAGCTAGATAATGAATGAATACGAGTGGAACGATTCGGGTTGCTTGGAAACTGACCTAGTACCTCTCCCCGTTGTTCCACCGCTGGTGCTTGTGGGATAAGTACCACCTGCAGGCGGTCCCGCAGTAGACGAAGGGGACGTGTTGGTGATACAAGAGCTATTCGGGTAAAGGCCGGCTGAAACGGTAAAGAGAGAACTGCCACCTGTTCCAAGGCCGCGGTCGTCCCCGGCAACAACCATGAGTGTTGTACCAGCACGAACGCTTGGCGTCCATGAGAAGCCAGTTCCCTCGTTATTTACGTTGGTGATTGCGCCCAGAGGGATCGAGAAGGATTCACCCCCAGGAATGACACCCTGAAAGTTGGTAGTGCTAGAAGCGAGCAAGACGGTCAGGGCCGAAAAAGAAGCGAACGGAGCGAGATTACCCTTGGACTTGAGATGCATTCCACCACAGTCTACTTGGGCTGCACTGTACGACTTGGTTCGGGGGGTAAATGTTGTATGGGAAATCAGGAGCGACCGTCTGGCTCGCATTGAAGCAGGTCGCGTCGGTGCTGTTCATGACGCTCGCAACAACGCTCGTGCCGCCAGATCCAAAAGCGGAGCTATCGCTGACCTGAAGGGGAAGCGATTTAGCATGACGCGCAAGAAATCGACGAAAGGCAAGGCTTACGACGGCGACGAACTGTGAATTGGCGGGGTATTTTAGCTGGAAACTGGTGGCGGATGCATCTCCGGGGAACTGCTGGTAGACAAGAGTGCGAACCTCGACGTTGTTGGGGAGAGGAGTGGGGCCGTAGGGAATAATTAGGACGCTATAGGGAGGGACGCCAGATCCGTCGGTGATCTGGATAGACAAGTCTGCACATTGTTCGGGTTGGCTCGTGAAAGTAAAGGAAAAGGCGGATGCAAGGGAAGCAAAGAAAAGGACGGAGAGCATGACTGGGACCAGCTCAGACTATGGACGACAACATTAACATGCAAGGTTTCTCTGCTCCACCGGTCATAATATGTCTAAAAATAAAATAATAAAATAAAAAAAAGTACAACTCCCACGCCACCCCTATAACCGAATGTGTGCGGCCGTTCGTTTGTTTTTCTTCACTTTGTAAACAAATCACAGACTATCCCGCCATGTCGACCGTCACTGACACTCCTCCCAAAGCACCCCCAATCAAATATGCCGCTCATTTGGGCACCCGTTGGCAGAAGGAAAAGGCCGCCGCTGGCGTCGGTGCTTTCGATTTCCCAGAGGACCCCAAATACATTGGTCAGTGGATCATCGGCGAATGCGTCGGCAAAGGCGCAAGCGGGCGCGTGCGCATCGCCAAGCACCGTCGCTCGGGTCAACTCGCCGCTATAAAAATCCTTCCCCTTCAACCGCTCGTCAACTCGCGCGCTTCCCTGGCCACTCATCTTGCCAAGTCGGAAAAACAGCGTCTTGGAATCGACAGGGAAATAACCATGATGAAACTCATGAACCATCCAAACATCTTGCGCATATACGATGTCTTCGAGGGCGAAAACGAACTTTATCTCGTTCTCGAATATGTCGAAGGCGGCGAACTTTTCGACTTTCTCGTCAATCGTGGTCGGCTCCCTCCACGTGACGCCCTCGCTTTTTTCAAGCAAATCGTCTATGGCCTTAACTATGCCCACACCTTCTCTATTATCCACCGCGATCTCAAGCCCGAAAATATCTTGATACACTCCCTTAACCCTCCCCTCATCAAACTCGCCGATTGGGGAATGGCCGCCTTTGCCCCTCCCGCTCTCCAACTCGAAACAAGCTGTGGGAGCCCTCACTATGCTAGTCCCGAGATTGTAAACGGCTCGAAATACCAGGGTAACGCGACCGACATTTGGAGCTGTGGCGTAATCCTCTTTGCTCTCCTCACCGGTAGACTCCCTTTTGACGACAAGAACGTTCGAACCCTCCTTGCCAAAGTCAAGACCGGTAGGTACGAGGTTCCCGCTTACGTAGATCCCTTGGCCAAGGACCTCTTGACTCGAATGCTTGTCGTCGACGTGAACCAAAGAATCACGGTACGACGACAACTCGTGTCCATTGATTTCATTATAGCCGTTTTTAGATCCCGGAAATTATGGCCCACCCCTGGTTCAGCAAGGCCACCTCGGGAATCCTCTATGTTCCAGCGCCTTCCGTCACTCAGCTCGCAAAGCCACTGGCGTCGGAAGCCCACATCGACGAAGAGCTTTTGGAATCCCTTTGCGTTATCTGGGGCAAGCATGCCGACGTCGACTGTATCAAGGCCGATCTCTTGAGTCCCCAGGGAGAAGGTACCCTCGCCAAAGCCTTTTACTTTCTCCTTCACGAATACAGGGAACAGACTCTCAAGGACCATGGTATTATTCTAGATAATGACGAGCCCCAAGTTCCTCTATCTGGAAAAGTCATTACGAAGCAATACAGATCTCCTCCTCCTAAACGTTCCTGGCGGCTCCATACGACACGCGATGCGCCTCCGCCACCAGATCTTGCGATCGACGCATCATCGTGGGCTTCTGTATCTCGATCTCGAACGCCATCCCCCGTTGGTCCTCGGGCTCCAAAACCTCGACCGATATCATCTCCTGTGGCTGAAATTCCGACACGCCACAAGAGCATGACTATCAAGCCTGTTGCTACCACTCTGCCTAGTGCTCACGCCGAATTAGCGCGGACCCGATCGTCCACGGTGACCATGCTCTCACCACGCATCACTCAAGATTTACACAACTATCACGCGCATAATCAACAAATGTACCAGCCGATGCATATTCCTGGGAGCCCTCCTATCGCCCTAGGGGCAGTCCCGAGAATGGTGCCGATGATGGTTCCCACGGCATGGTTTCCCGTTTCGTCGCCTCCCTCTCATTTGGCTGGACCGGCTATCAGTCCCGCCATTGCTCATGCTGCCCCCGCCTCCATGGTACGACGTATAACCGACGAAACACTATCGAGCCCTACTTCGGCCCGCCTCGGAGAGCGCGATGCAATGACTGGAATCGAACCCACGACGCCGGGACCCAGCCGATTCGATGCCATGTTTGCGTATGAGCCCTATAGTCCGGAAGGCCGGCCCATCCAAGTTTATCGAGAAGATGCACGGCCTCAGATTGACAGACCGCGCTATTCTGCACGCCCCATCATCTTTCCCATGCTGCCCGACGACACACATCAGTCAGGACGAAGTCAAGAGAACAAGGAAAACAGCGAACACACCGAGGGAAGGCTTTACCAGGAAAACGACCCAGCCCAATTTTCTGGAGGACTCTATGGGAAGTCGCGTACGGCGAGCAGGGTCGGAAAGGAACTCCGCAATGGTTTGCATGGCGTCGATTTCTTGAAGCGAGACGTCAAGGACCGAAAATCTAAGGGTGAGCAGAATTGTGTCGTATCATGACGTCCTTGACTATTCGGGCGTAGCTCCACCGCTGGACTTGCATCTAGATACCTTGAATGGAAAGCGCCCAGCGGTAGGATCGCCCACCCATTCGACTGCATCAGCATCCATCTTATCCTCTCCCGTCGGCGAATTTAAGGGTTGGTTCTCCAACCTGTTCAACTGGAGAGCCCACACGTACGTGCTCTGTTCTACCAATAACCTGGCTACGACGCGCACTGAAACTGTCCGCATTCTCGAGCAACTGGGAATCACGGTCGTGCTCGAGGACGTGGACGGTATGCAGGGGGGCGCAATGATGCTGCGCTGTCGGACGAACGAGGTTCTCGATGGGTCCACAGGTTCGGTCGTCCAAAAGCACGTGCGGTTCCGAGTCGAGTTTTCGGTGGGATCGGGGTCATCAACTCCGCTCGTGCCACCGACAAGTCCGGGCGGCTCCGCATCGGCGTCCGTAACTCCAGGTACGACGGGCTTGTCGGCGTCGTCACTCGTGTCGCCGCGACATGTAGGGGTGGTGGGCAAGCAGCTGGCGGCCGGGTACGCGTGCGCGATCGTGTTGGTGCAGGAAAAAGGGTCATTGTCAACGTTTCGAGCCGTTTGTCGGTGGTTGAGGGAGGAATGGAGGTTGGACGCGCTGCAAAGTCCGCCTGGGCAGGCGAGTTTTTTGGAGCAGCAGCAGCGGGAGAGGGATTGGATTGGACTGAAGAGGGGGGCGATGTTGTAGGGCGGGGCTTGCACCCGTTTTCTTCTCTTTGGTTTTACATTTATTACAGTATGATTATTCTACACATCACATCGTACAATGGGATAAAGAGAGTACTTATTTTTACGCATCGGGAATATATCCACATGAGAAACATGAAAAATATTACCCCGTCTCGGTCACGAAATCTAATCCATCATCGTACGCAGTGCTCGAGAGATGGAGTACCATTTCGCCAGCGCCTCCCTGACTTTGTCAATAGAAAATATTGGGACAGAAATCAGGGCATTTTAAACAACGGTCGGTTCTATCTTTGTGAGCCATCGTTGCGGCGTAACGGGAGGACACACGGCTATTCGAGCTCGTGCGTCTCGGACCGCCTTTTACTACTGATATTACGGTTGTAGTGAGCGATGTCTCGGGCGAACTCGCGATCGGGGTCTATCTTTTACGGGTCGTTTCACAAGATGTGGGCGTTCCTTTTGATCATCAGATGCTCTCCCCGATTGAGAAGAGAGTACACGGGAACAGTGGTATTCTGGAATAACTGCAAAACCACGATCCCGCTTGAAGATTTGTACGGATACTGTGCTACCAAGAGAGTGGGGACCACCGCTGTGGGATCGCGTCATCCTCGTATCATGTGCTACAAGCCCCAGATTGAGTCGTCCTATTTCTCAGAGATCGGTAGAAATAGGTAATTGTTGGGAATATGTACAACGGTGGTGGTACGGACGGAAAGAAAGTAAAGACTGGATAACCTCGCCTCAAACGTGAGATCCCCGTTCCTCCAGTAACTCCATGAGCACACTTCGAGTGGCCCACGGGGCAAATTTCACAGCCTGCTGCAGGTTTTGAGGCAAAGCAGTTGTCTTCGGGAGAAGGTATTCGACAGTATCTACAAACCCTCCCAACACGGCGAAAGAAATTGGTGGGTTTCCTTTGGCATCGCAATGTGAGGGATTGCAACCCGCGTCAACAAGGAGCTTGACCATGTCCAGTAGCGTGTCACCCATCGAATCGTCATCCAGCGGACGTTGTGTGTCATAGGACTCATCCTCGGCGATCCACATTGTTGTTAGGGACGGATCTGCAGAAGGCGGCGGAGTAGTAGGAGACGGATACAGTAGTAAAGATTGGGGGTTCACGGATCCGGTGAGGCGCCTACGAAAATGGGAAGGTAAATTTCGAAGGGGTGGGTGCCTTTCAATGACCATATGTAAAGGGTTTCGTCCATCGACCGCGCGGGCTTCTACGTTCGCCCCCTTTCCAACCAGAAACTGGAGCATCGCACAGGTATCCTTCCATTTCGTTTGTGTGATTTTCTTATCCAAGGTCCAAAGTAAAATATCGTCCGGAAAGTATGGTAGAGAGGGTATCGACGAGAAATACTCGACAATGGAGAGATATCCTCTGAAAACTGCCAAGTGAAGGGGTGTGATTCCACGAGAATTTAGTGCAAGGGCGTCGCAACCACCCTGTACGAGCGCCTCTACGACGGATTGCAATTCCAACTGGTCCCAGGTAGATCGGTAATTTGGAAATGAAATAGCAAAGTGTAGCAGGGTGTTCCTGTTCAATGTAGCATGTATATTGGCCCCTTTTTTCATGAGAACTCGAAGTATGGTCGGTTTCCAAGGTTGCGAGGCGGTGCGAGGCGGTTTAAAGGCGGCTTGCGATTTCAGCACGGAGAAAAGGATGCCGTCCGGAAGTGACATATTCAATGAGAGGAGGTAGTCTGTAACCAGAGGATATCCTCGCTCCAAAGCTATGTGAAGGGGTATCTTTCCGTCTTCACCGCGGCTACAGGGGTCGCAACCAATACCAACAAGGGCTTCAATCACATTCAATGCCTCGGCATCATCGAGAGCGAGTACTGTAGCATGTAGGATATTGTTCCTGCCAGAAGACAGTTCGTACGAACCAGCTCCTTTTCCGACGAGAGAGCAGATGGTCTTGGCCCTCCAAGCCGCTGGGAGCGAACTGTGAAGTATGGTAAACAAAATATCGGATGGATAGGATCGTCCAGTCAAGAGAAGAAAGTCAGCAATGCGGGATAGCTTGCGATCCAGGGCGATATCGAGCGGTGTCTTTCCGTTTTCATTGTACACGAATGGATCGCAGCCAACATCGACGAGAACCATGACTATATCCAACTCTTGTAGATCGTCTATGGAGAGTACTGCGAGATGCAGTAAGGTGTCTCCACCAGTAGCAGGCGCAAACGGGTTGGCACCTCGGTTAACCAGAGAACGAATCATCAGAGTCTTCCAGGACATTTGGAGCCCGCTATTCAGCACAGAAAACAGGGTATTATGGGGAGGTGATTCCACGGTGGAAAGTAGATAACCGGCGAGAAGAGTATGGTTACGCTCAAATGCAATGTCGAGAGGTGCCTTTCCGCGTGCATTGCACTCGAACGAGTAACAACCAGCGTCGACGAGCAATTTCGCTATCTCCAAACTCTGGCACTCATCCGCAGAAGCGAGCAAAGCAGTGCGTAACAGGGTGTCTCCGTTGCCTAAAACCCCGAGTATGTTATGTTAAAGGTTCGCCAATGAGAAATAACGTACCGGCTCACCTTTCCAAATATCCTGAAATGCATTACAAAGTGTAGAGAGTAAAGTGCCCAGAGGAAGGGGTATCCCAGCTGAGAGAAGATGATCTACAAACAGGGGACCCTTGCAGTCCAATGCAAGATCGTGAGGTTCATTGGTTGTCATACAGTCAAGGCATTTGTTACCCACAAACATCTCCTTCTCTAGAGCATCCAAAGAGCAAAATGCAATATACATCAGGGTATACCCGGTTGCTGAAAGCCCCGATGCGCTGGAGCCCTTGCAAACAAATGAATTTATCACCTGAGCTCTCCAAGCCACGGGGAGTGTACTACACAATATGGTAAATATGGAACCGGGAGGGAGGGATGGAGTGATTGAGAGCAGATAATTCGCCAAGAGCTGGGACTGGCGATCCAGCGCAACATGGAGGGGCGTTCTGCCTTGTAAATTGCGACTGAAAATATCGCAACCGGCTTGAAAAAGGAGTCTAGTTACCTCCAGACCCAAAGCGTCGTCCAACGTATGGACTCCGACATGCAACAATGTGTCCCCATTAGGTGTTGATCCATGTATGTCCATCCCTTGACAAACAAAACTAGAAACCATCTGTGTTCTCCAAGCAGTTGGGAGTAAGCCATAGAGTGCGGCAAACAGCGCATCAGGAGGTGATTGTTTCGCGTTCGAAAGGAGGTAATCTACGAGTACGGGATACTTGCGATCCAAGGCAATGTCGACAGGCGTCTTTCCGCTCTTGTTTCGTTTGAAAGGATCGCAGCCAGCGAAGATGAGCAGTTTGACTAGTTCTAAACCATCGTCCTCATTTAGTGTGAGCAGAGCGACGTGCAACAGAGTTTCTTCCTCTTCTGTGACTTGATGCATGTCACTCTCCCGTTCGACGAGATCACAGATGATCTGGGCCCTTTGAGCTGCTGGTAGTGAACTCCGCAATATGGAAAATAGAGCATCGGGAGGTATGGATTTCCTGGTTGAGAGTAGATATTGTGTGAAAAGGGGAAACCCACGGTCCAACACCAAGTCGAGAGTAGTCTTCCCGCCGTCGTTGCGTTCAAAGGGATCACAACCATTCCCGACGAGAATCTTGGCTACATCTAATCCCTCGATCGCATTGAGAGTAAGCGCTGCTGCATGTAATAGGGTATTTCCTCCAACTGAACGTCTGCGCATGTCAAACCCTCTATTGGCGAGAGAACAAACTTTCTGGGCCCTCCAATCTGCCGGGAGGCCGCTGTGGAGTATGGAAAACAAAATATTGGCAGGAAGAAGAGTCCCAACCGAGAGTAGATAATCCGCAAGAACAGGAAACTGGCGATCCAATGCGATGTCGAAGGGTGTCTTGCCGCTCTTATTACGCCAGAAAGGACTGCAGCCAGCATCAAGGAGGACTCTAGCCACCTCCAAACCCCGCTTTTCGCCCAGTTTAAATAGTGCGACATGCAACAAGGTGTCTCCATGAATTGTAATCCGACGCATGTTCATCCTTTGGTCCACGAAAGCGCAGACTTTCCTGGTCTTGTAAGCTTCTGGAAGCATGCTGTACAGGACAGAAAACAGAACATCGGGAAATGGAGGTTTCCCAGCCGTAAGGAGATAATCCGTAATGAGCGAAAACCTGCGACGCAGCGCAATGTCGAAGGATGTCCTGCCAACACCGTTGCGATTGAAGGGATCACAGCCAACACCGACAAGGACTTTAGCCACATCCAATCCTTCGCGTTCATTAAGAAGGTACATTGAGGTATGCAGGACCGTATCCCCTTCAGTCGTGAGTCCGCGTGTGTCAGCCCCCTTCTCAATGAGAGAACAAACTGCCTGAGCCTTCCAAATCGACGGCAATGGACACCGCAGCACTGAAAATAGAATGTCGGTGGGTAGGGAGGGCGCGTTTGAGAGTAGATAATCTGCAAGGAGGGAAAATTTACGGTCCAACGCAATGTCGAGAGGTGTCTTGCCATCCTTGTTTTTCCGGAAAGAATCACAGCCAGCTGCAACGAGAAATTTGGCCACATCCAGCCCCTGATCCTCACCGAAGGACAATGCTACCACGTGCAATAAAGAGTCTCCATTATCTGAAAGCATGGTTGCGCTAACCCCTCGGCCAACAAGAGAACGAATCGAGTGGGCTCTGAAAACCATCGGAAGTGCGCTGCGCAGTATGATGAACGGAACAGCAGGAGGAATTACTTGCACAGTTAGGAGTATATAACTCGTGAGGTGAGTTAACTGGCGATCTACTGCAATGTCGAATGCTGTCTTTCCGAGTATGTTGGGCTTGAAAGGATCGCACCCAGCACTAATGAGGTGTTTCGCAACCTCCGAACTGTGTTCGTCATCCAAAGTGAGCGCTGCAAGGTGCAACAAAGTACCCTCATCTACTGCAACTTCGCATACATTGGCCACGCGGCTAATGAGAGAACAGGTCCTGTGCGCTCTCCAAGTCATTGGAAGCGTGCTATTCAGAATAGAAAATAGCACGTGAAGAGGGGGTTGATCCATAGTTGAGAGTAGATAATCCGCTATAAGAACTGATTCGCGATCTAGTGCGAGGTGAAGGGGTGTCTTGCCTTCAACATTGCACTTGAAAGGATCACAACCAACGCTGACAAGGAATTTAACCATCTCCAAACCTGGACTGTCATCAAGAGACATCACTGCTCGATGTAGCAAGCTGTCCCCGTTTATTGCGACGACATGTTTGTCCGCTCCGTCATCGATCAGCATTCGGATAGTCCTGATTCGCCGTATCACCGGGGATTTACTTTCTACTACTGCAAATAGAGCTTCCTGTGGCGCCGGCCGCTGTTTTGACAGGAAGTAATCCGCGACAGAGAAGTACCCTCGTTCCAGTGCAAGATGGAGAGGCGTCTTGCCGGCCGTGTCGCGCAAAAATGGCTTGTACCCCCCGCCTAATAGGATTTGGATCATCTCCAAGCATTCCCCTTCTTCGAATATACCTATAGTGTGGTGCAAAGCAGCATTTTCACTGCAACTGAAGTCTGGGCTAACATCGACAATCAGCCGGACCATCGACATTCTCTCTGATGACGTCATTTTCGAGATAGCGATCATAAAGTCGGGTGGGAGGGGTGTACCCATCAAGATGAGATACACCACAACTGCCTGGTATCCCCCTGCAATTGCAGAGTAAAGTGCCGTCTTCTGGGATGCGGTACGAGCTGCAGGATCTAAGCCAACCTGGACGAGCTTGCGAATCATGACGAGGATATCCTTCTCGTAGACAAATGGAAGCCGCCGCTCGAGCAACCCTACGGGAGAGGGCAGCTCGTTCCCCGGTTCCCTTGTCCATTCTGCGAATTCATCGGTCTGTAGCAGCCTTTTGGCAATCCGAATGGGAAAGTGGTTACTTCTGGACAGGGTGAACAACCGCTTTGGTACAATGCTTCCGCTGGATAGGAGTAAGTCCACCATGGAGTCGTGTTGCCGGCTGACTGCAACTTCAAGTGGCAATGCCAGTCGAGACGTGTCGACAACCAGACCCTTCTCATTGACTTGAGCCCCACTCGACAGCAAGAGCTGAGCATGCGGGACCTTGCCAAAATGTGCAGCATATACGAGGGGATTCGTCTGATACTTCGACTGCAGAGTCTTGCGTCTGGGGTCGAGAAATGCATGAAGAAGTGAATCGGAAGCGAAGGCAGTGAGGACGTAGAACATGAAGTCGTGCTCGCCACCTGGCCACGGGGAAGAGGTCATTCGACGGACCCTTTCCCAAGCAGGAAGATAATTTCGTATATCTGACTGAAGTATCCCCAAGTCCACCAAGACGACGTGATTCGCTGAGCCGAGGTGAGCAAGATGGTTGAAACCGTCGGTAAATACGTAATCGAGCAGTTTGTGACCCTCAGGGAAGGAATGGAACCGCTGCCCAGAGGTGCTATGAGATCGTTCGTCGATCGTACGCATGACTCGAGACCATGTTGATTCTTCCTCGCATCCATGGACATGTTGCAGGTATAGAGTAACGTAACAAATACAAAATCGGGCGAGTTGTTCGTGGGCACCTTGGTAGTTGATGTGGTATCTAGGGAACTTGATCCGACTGAGATCGCCAGTGAGGTATTCCTATTTCTACGCATTGAGATTCAAACTGAATAGACCATATGTCACAGCTTACCTTGACACTAAAGTGGGACAGGATAAGAATATCGGTGTCCTCGTTGTACGTCACGAGACTACTACATGCATCCAATAATACACCCTTGTGCATAGGCCCATTATCTGGATCCATGGCTCTCTTCCCAAGATCCAGCGTCAGCCCATCAAGGATCTCGACCAAACGGAGGGGTCGTAGGGCGCCAACAAGCCACACGAGAGCCCGCAGTGCGAGCTTTCCTTCGGGTGACCCTATATCAATTGCGATGAGAATCCGCTGATATGTTTCATCGAGTCCAATTGGTAAGTTATCGAGAGCTTCTCGAACCTCTGCTCTGGTTGCGCATTGGTTCAAGGTGTCGATTTGGCATTGAACCCAACGGAACCTTGAATCCGTCAGCATCAGTTTGAGACATATGCTATAGACCTTACATGCCGTCCGCCCTTTCGCACAGAATGGTATGGATCTCCGTCTTGAGGCCGAGCTCGAGATCTCTTAGCCGTCGTCGAGAATCCAATTCTTTCGTGACATGCAATGCAATATCTGTAGAGACTGCGACAGTCATTCTATCCATGGATATGAAAGCAAAGCAACGCAGACCATCCTTGATGACCTGGAGGGGCCGACTAGTCACAAACAACTGTATACAGCCTTTCAAGATGAGGAGACCATCGAGAAGCTTTTCGACATCATTGCATTCATCCAGAGCGTCAACGATCACCAGCGGCCGACGACTGAACTTCGCGGCTGCCCTAGACACAAAAGTGGCAAGATGTTTTACGTGTTCGAGGATGGGAGCATGACCATCTTTTTCTCTGGCCAAGTCATCAATCAATTCTGTCAGGTCGATGTTCTCATCAAGAGCATGGCGGAGTAACTGCGAGAGGAGCGATCGCATGACTTCTGCAGCACTCGTAGAACGATCATTTCGAAAGTCGCAGTAGAAGAATGCTATGACTTCGTCGGCTTTCCGCTTATTTTTCAGCGAATCAACCACAAATGACCTGTGATAGGGTGAGCGACCATGTCGGACTGGGATTGAACTGCAAACGTACGCCAGCACTGTTTTCCCGGAACCGGCTGTAAGATCACATATATCAGTTACACATATCGTCGCGTGAGCCGAGCACCGTACGTTTCCCCTGTAGCCACAGCGATGAATGGCCACTGTTTCTCCATGTCCGGTATTCAGACGTGGAAGTCAACCACGTGCAGGTACCGGGTTGATGCAACGACAGAGTCTCTTCCTGTTTGACAGCGCAACTCAGTCCATCCAGCCACGCCAAGATATCATCCAGTCTCGGTTGCGAGGTCGCAGCATTTGAGATGTTGACGTTGTCCTGATCGACATCCATAATACCACCACTAGTTTCCGCCTGGCCAACGTCTGTAGCATTACTACAATGACCAGCTTGAGCAAGACGAACGTTGCCACAACCCAAAGCAATTCACTCACTCGAGCGCCCGTCCGAGTCTAGCATCTAGCTGGCCATTTTCGTTGACCGATCGTTCTCGCAATCCAACTCGAGGTCTTTCACAATTCCTAACGATCCGTCACTTCCAACCAAATACCACAACCCCCAGCACTGCCTCAAAAGAAAAAAAAAACTCACCACACCTCCGTCGTCAACAAGAAATGAAAACAGTCCTTCCGCGCATCAAAGAGCCTGACGGCCGCATCAATCTTGTCCTCTCGCGGTCCTCTCAGGCTTAACGTCGTCATGAACCCATACACTACGCCCATCCACGTCTCCGCCTGGAGCATCCACACCATCTCGTTGAGCGTGTCCAAACATGTCGGCAGCTCGTCGGTGGAAAACCACGCCTCGAGACGATCGTCGAGCGGTGGACCGCCGGGGAGACTCGATTTGGTCAGGATGGTCAGGATGCCTTCCGCGGCAACGGATATGCGTTGCATCTCTTTTTCCAGTCGAAAATGACAGGATTGGATATTTCGGAATCCTCGGCGACTGGCATATTCGGTTGCAGTGCTAATGATGCGGTGGGATGCGGATCCAATCTCGAGGACGATCCGTTTTGCTAGTTCCATAGAAAAGACGAAGGAGATCGGAACGAATGGCAGTCATGTTCCTGAGACTGAGCCTTATATGAAGCCAGCAGGCGCCTATGTCAAGACGATTTGAATGTCCTCTACTTCAACCATAGAAATTCTGATCTGAGTGCATGGTACTAGGTGTTATACGCGACAATTAGACCATGGGTAAAGAACGAAAAAAAGGGGGGGGGAATAAAGCAAGTAGGGTGTCGATAGTTCCGGTCTTCGATAGTAGACCTCATCAGAGCAAGAAAGAAAGAAAAAAAAAAAACAAGGCATACAACAACCCCGGCCGATGATACTACAAGTACAGCATGGAACGCGGGGACGCGGCAAATCATGTTGTCCGGAAATACAAGAAACGCACTCTTCCATTCGGGCTAATGTTGTGTATTCGCTTCAAGCGGCAACGGCCTCGGGCCCGAGACCTCGTTCGACGTCTCTTGGAAGGGTATCACTCTCCAGGCGGTTCGTGCTACTGAGCGTAAGGTTACGGAATCCAGAACGGAGGGTGTTCATCATCCCACTTGTCGCAGAAAGGGGATCACTTTGTTCAGGGACAGGATCAGCGGTGTCAGCGTCATCATTCGCCTCTGCACTTTCAGGCTCGTTATCCGGGTCATCCATCGAGGTAGATCCACGATTCTCGTCATCAGAGATATCCTTGGTCAGTGGCATAGTAGAAATACGCAAGAGCGACGTGTAAGCTACAAATATTCATTGTAAATATATTGAGTCGCCCAACGAAACACATGCTTACGTTGTCTGCAAACAGGACAAAACCACCCTTTAGCCTTGCGTTTTCTACGGGGATTCGGAGGAGGGACAGTTGGTGGGTTAGTCCCTTCAGCTACATTGCTCGTATTTGCGGCGCCACCTGATCCGGTGGCAGCATCCGCACCGCTGGTCACAATTGCATTGTTGTCATCATTATGTACAATGTTGCCTCCCGCGCCATATTCTACCATGTTGATTGCGCATTCTTTGCAGGCAACAAGATGGCGGCACGGAAGTAGAATAACTTCACGAGGTGAGGAGAGACAGAGAAGGCACTCTGATGAAGGTTCGTCTTCGTGAACAGGTCCAGCCGCAGTAGAAGTAGCCATGGGAGGGTAGGTATGGGCATCAGTGCTGGTGGGCGAGGCTGGGTGAAGCTGGGGAGGGGTAGACGTCTGGGCAGCGAGACCGAATATTTCATGGAGATGGAATGTATGGGGGCCAATCTACAAGGCCGGATAAGTATGCCCACGGTCACGGGTAATATACACGAACCGTTGCTTCACGTTTGATGACTCTGACGACCCACGGCCTGTTGTCATCCTCGTCAGCGGCGGGTGGTGTACCCATGCGGATGATGTGGAGATAGGTAGTCTGTTCGTTGACAGTGGGCACATCTATACCATCTTCGTCCAGAGCGGACAGGCGAATAGTCACCCTAATACCTTCGCGCGTGTCGTCCTTGGGCCCTTTGTCCTTTTCGGATTCCGCGGAAGCGTTGACAGCGTCAGCGTCAACGACGGCCAAGGCAGGGCCGGATGCAGCACGATCGCCAGAGCGCTTGCGGAAGCGGAAACCATTGAAACGCTTTCTTTGTTGTCCGTTTCGAGGGGCAGCCGCAGCAGCTGCGGATTGTGCATCGGCAGGTTTGTCAGTCGGAGCATCATCCGGGCGAACAACCTGTTCGAATCTGCCTAGTTCTAGAGTAGCATCTTCCTCCAGCTTGAGGGATTTTCCAAAGCCGCCATCGACGACGGACTGGAAGACGAGGATGCGGGAGAACCCCTGAGGGTCGACGTTTTCGGCAAGTGGGTGATCGGCGGGGAGGATGATGTTTACATCGATTCTGCACTTTGGTGCATCACAATCGTACTCAAATTCGAGACCGTGATGGTGGTGGGAGTCTGCATGGTCAGGGTCATCTCCGGGTGCAATAGCGAGTGGGACCAGACGAAGGGTAGGCCGCTTGAGGTTAACAAGCGCCTGTAAGGTGGTCGTAGGTTGAGAGGGCTGAGAAGACGTCAGAGAGGGAACATATAGGAGAAGGAAGAGCATACCTCCTTGCTCTTGGCTATCCAGCCCTTGATGACATCCGCAGAAAGAGAGTCCGCAGCAGCGTTCTTTCCCACATTATGCGCCCACGCGGGTGCGTTGTTGACAACGCCAATATCGGGACCAAATAGTTGTTTGGATTCTTTCCTGCCCGCAGTCTCGGCTGGGGACATGGCGACGACAGGGCCGTTCTGAGCCATCGCCGCGGCTGCGCGCGAGGTTCTGGTGTCAGTGCGGGCAACAAAGGGAGCGGTTTGCAAACGGCGAGTTCGATTCCAAGTCGAGTACTGGTTGTGATCTAGAAAAATGGGGTGAATCGAAGGGAGAGAAGAAAGGAGCGGGACTCACACCAAGTCGAGATGGAGGTCATTCTCGACGTCAGTTTCCCTCGGTGGCCGCACTCGCACGCTTATGGTCTATCCTCAGCCAATCAGATTCTTTCGGACTCGATATTATTACCACTCGGCTCCTCGGCAGGACACAAAAATATATACTATGCAATGAGTGATACAACCCCACCAGCCTCCTTGATCTTGGCCCTGCCATCGTCATCAGCGCACTGTCGACCGTAGCACCAAACATGGTCACGTACTCGGCTTTTCGGGAGACAAAACGTGCCTTTACGATGAAGGGTAATTTTGGTAGTCTGTGTGAGCCGTCAGACACCACCCACGACGACCGGACAATCGACGCACTTTCCGTTTCCCAACACCTTTCCATACCCGTGTTGGAGCGTGTCGATAACTGGAACAATCTCGGAATCCTCCGTTAGCCCTGCCTTTTCCTCCTCAGGAACGAGCGTCCATAGCTTGTCAACATTGATGATCGGCCGCCATTGGGCGTTGCGGGTCAAGTGGAATCGGCGCATACCCACTTTACCAAAGTAACCGGGGTGGTACTTGTCGAAGTTGGTACTAGAATATGGTTTGCCATTCCTTCCATGGCATTGAAATAGAGTGACCTACCGGTGGTGGTGCATACCACCAGCAAGACCACGACCACCAGGGTGTTTACGGTGCTTTCCAACACGTCCGTGACCAGCGGAGACATGTCCACGGTGCTTGCGAGTCTTCGTGAGGTGGGTCGGCATTTTCTGTACAAGGTCATCAATCAGCACAAGGTCATCCGAGCGGTGTTTGATCCATCCAGCTGTCCGTCCTAACCGATGCACGGAGATATGCACCCGAATAACAGCCATGACGGCGTAGGCAACATTCCGGATGAAACGAACGTCGAACTGACCTTGAGGGATGTTGTCGATGAGTCGACCTTGGTGTGGGGTTGACTAGCAAGGGTCTGTCGGAGTTTGAATTTGCCGCTTAGTACTTTCGTTGACGAGGTGAGTCTCCCTCTGGACAAAAACGAACATGATGGGGCTGCGAGCCCATATTTATTGTCGATGAATCGTCTCGTGAATAAATCTATTCTCCTGAACTCCTTCTCTGACATGTCACGATAATTTCGCTGACTGCTCGTCAGCGGTCTGGATACATTGACGTATCCATAACTCGGTGAACCATGAATGCACCAAGTCGATTCGAGCTGTACGTCCTCGAGGATGGCGAGAAATCGTACGTGTCCTGCAGAGGATCCCCAACCCTCTGAGAACGCATAACGCCCTCTCAGCGTCGAAGTAACAGAAGACACCAAAATCCCAAACGCCGCCACATTCAAAATTGTCAAGCAGGATCACACGTTGGGTAACATGCTCCGAGCGTTCGTATCATTCCTTCGCCCCTTCTCTCTGATCTACTGACATGTTTACAGCCAAGTACTCTCGATGCCTCAGGTCCTCTTTGCAGGATATAAAGTTCCGCATCCGCTCCACCCTTACTTCCTTCTCAAAATCCAAACGGACGGGACCGTCACCCCTCAAGCGGTACTTGAACAGGCGTGCACGAAGCTCATTGCAACACTTTCTGCTCTCGAAGGAAAGTTCAGGCGCGAGTTCTCGTTCAAAGATGTTGAGGGCGCCGTCCCAGAGGACCCGTATGGGACGGCGGGCACTGGCGCGCAGACGTGGGGCACAGGCAAGGATTACCTGGATTTTTAGAGGTGTTTGGACTTTTTTCGTCGATGTGTCATTCGTCATTTACAACATCTTGCGGAACCAATGTCATAACATAGGCTCCGGTGTCCAAATAATCGAACATGGTTCGGGGTCATGCTTATGAACCTTGTTCGTGGGGACCATCATAAATAGGCATTCTCATACGCGCAATACGCTGCTCTCATGAATGTCCATACATCATTCGGATCCCACATCCAACGATACCAGCTCGTCACCTTTGAATTAATTACAACACGACGATTCACCAACATGGCGCCATCATGAATAAATTATAGCCAATCAGCCTAGTTGACGGCCTTGCTAAGACGGTAGACTTGTGTGTAATGTTCCGGTGAAACGATTATTGACGATCTTGCTTAGGACGTATTGACATTCCTCTTCCGACGGCGCAGACATTCGAAAGAAGGCGGTCTTTGCCACAATTCCCAAAGCGGAGAGGGACACTACCAAAAAGGAGGCCAAACAAGCTGGAACAGGAACCGGTCAAACAGGCAAGAGTGAAAGTCGCGGTAGAAAATGGAGTCGCTCCAAAAGCCAGAGCCGCAAGAGACGTGCTGTTCCGGAAGATTTCGATTTCAAGATGTAAGAAGATTGTGCCAACATTGAATTTCAACAAGTGTTTTCAGGCAATCCTCGCCCTGACATACGAGTCATGTTCTTGGGGGACCAGTGGTCGACTGCAATCAGAACTGGGGGAAACATTTTCGAAAAGGATTCTATGAGCCTCGATGTACTTAAGGATCAGTATTCCCCCGACGACGATGATCGAGGCAATATAGCTCATGAATTCGGGCATGCACTCGGTCCGGGGCACGAGTACCAGAGCCCGGTTGCAAAGCACGAAGGTCTGTCTGGGGAAGACAGTATCGGTTCTGGACGCGACGGCGATCGAAAAACACCTTTTCAAAGCCATTAGTCAAAATTGGTGTTGATTCAGACCGCAAAGTGAAAATATTAGTTGTTTTTTTAGAGACAAAGCGCAAGATAAATGCTCGGCTTATGGCCCTACGAAGTCGGTTCATAAAAGACGTGAGGTGTCACAAAGAATATCACCATTCAATTGTACGCGACTTAGTTCCGCAAAGTGCAACATCTAATCCGCCAAAAAATTTCCTAGCTGATAAAGGTGCCACCGTAAACAGGATCAATCCGGCGTACATGAAACGATCTGGCACCAACGATTTCGTATCTGAAGTGATGAGGGACGAGCTCTTCGCAGCACCGTGAAGAACATCATTTACCGCGCCGCGGAGCAGCGTGGAATTCCACTCGGAGTTTCTATCCCGGGAGCAACGCAGATCGAAGTCACAAAGTTGACTGTGGCGCTTTCGATGAACGATGAATTTGGACGACTCGTCGGGCAGCACAGCTGGCGTTGTCAGCCGACGAAACGATGAAGTAAATACTAGCTGAATTCGAACGAAGGTGACATCTGAGCTAGAGATCGCTGTTGGGTGCGGACGTCAACTGATTCGTGGACAGTCTCTCGTTCAGGTAGTACGTATCGGGAATGTAACTCGGGCGCTTCGAAGTGATCACTCATCATTTGATATACCCGACTCCATCGTTTGCCACAGTCAAACAAGAGTGAGTTATTAGCATGCACCAGATTTATGTAAGAGGTCTGAAGTCTGAACCTTGTCCGCGAACTGTCCGTAGTTCATCATGGTAGTTTCCAGTGTGCTCCTCGAGTCTCTCGCCTCGCCCAACCCGTTATTGTTCACATTATCCTGTATCATCATTCCTCTTACTCACATTGTCTTACTTTAGACGCTGCGTCAACACTTTCTCCATCTCGATTGGTTACCTCCCTCCCGGGGAGAAACGCCTCATCCCATCCCTCACGTTGGCGAGCCAACGATTCGTGTCTAGTACAAATCCAGCTTCGAGGGAGCAATTCTTCAAAACATTGCGGATCGTCTCTTGTGACTCTACATACTTGCGACGCTCGTTCGGGGTATCCTTGACAGTAGTAATGCATGCATGGCCGTTGAACTTGAAGCCAAAGTCTTCTATGGCATCCGCGTTCCTCGTCCACCACCCTTCCATCGACGGCTCACGTTCCAAATGAGTGACGACGAGCACCATGGGTACGCTTGCTTGGCAAAGCAACTCGGAAAACAGATGGTAGTTGGGCTCCAACGCTTCCCTTCTCAATCTCCCCCCACGCACGCAGTACAGCAAAAGGTGAACGCCACCAGCATTCCTCAACTGGTCGATGAGTCCGCGCGCACTCTCGATGGCGTTCCTATGGGAGTTGGTCCCGTCGAAAGTGGGGCCGTCGAGACCGACGGTGTCAAATATTCTGAACGTCTTATCGCCCAACGAGATGTCGTGGGGCGTCGAATGCAGTGTACAGGCAGCGGCGCTGGATGATACTGCGGCAACCTCTCTCTGAGCGATGAGGTTGACGACGGCGCTTTTCCCAACGCCCGTAGTACCGAAGAGTATGACGTTGATTGTTCGTGAAGGTGGCACAGCAGATCTTGGTCGTCTGGCCTCCGCCTGAGGAACATATGATGGCCCTGAACGAGGTATCCATCAGCGCTACTCGATAACAGTTTCTCTGTTTGAGCGTTACCGGCGATAGGACCTTCTCTGGGATAATTGTTCAAACGAGCAGATGAAACGCGGTACAAGCCAGAGGGCCTTCTGTGTTCTTGTGGCATTGGGTATGCAGGCTGCGGTTCGTTCCTTCGACCATTGATGGGTCTCTCTTGAGAGCCGGGAGAGGGAGAGGAACTACGGCTTATAGGCTGAAACAGCTGGCGATGATGAAAAGGCAAGTTCGATAACCGGTATCAGGGAACGCAACGCATTCCGATAACGGAGAGTAAGCACCTTTTTCAAGAACATCGTTCCTCGAGGGGAGTCGTAGTTTATACGATGAAGCCGCTCGTACAGCAAGAAAGTGCTCAGTTTGGCACCTCATGGCAAACGTGCGATTCAGCGCAAAAACACACTATACCTCAAAGTAGCATCTGTTGCCCAATGTCAACCACGTGGGGGTGGCTCAGTTAGAAATCTGACCAAAGCACTGATGCTTCAATGGTGGTATCAAGGAGTGGGCAAGCAGGCAAGTCATACATCAGTGCTTCAGCAGAACAGCACTTTTTGCCAAAACTTGATATCCTTACCATGCACCTGGGATTTGTAATTTTGGCCTCAAAAATTTGCACTGGACCTAGAAATATATGTTAAGATTGTTTGGTAAAATTTTGAAATAGAGTTTCATAACCCCTATTTCTCTGTACAGACCTGTATTACTAGGTAATGTCTGTACAGGTCTATGGAAGTCTTCCAATTCAAAGGTTGATTTGCTGATGTATGTGACAATGAAATGGAAACTTTGCCTCCCAATCAGGCAGATACTGTATGCTTGGGCCACCTGAGTCAAAGTCCTGGATCAAAAACTATGTAAACTTTACAAATTCACTTAACCATCATCCAGTATCATCTGTAAGCATACCAACCTATCCAGTAAGTCAAGCAGGTTATCCTCTTGAAGTAACAGTATAGTCTGTTTCAGTACACCATTGATCACCCCACTTTGACAGGCTACCCCAGCACTGGCAACTGCCCATGCCCTCACCAAGAGGGCCCCACTTGTCATGTCTGTTGCTTGATGCTTGGGTCAGCACAGACAGCAAGATTTTTATTTTCATTCATGCAAAAATGGGGATGTGTACACCTTTGTGCATGGAAAAAAATCCCTTTCTGTGCACACATTACCATGGGGCAGGCACATACTAGGTTGCCTTAGTTGCCTTGCTCATCCCATCCCAAGGAGAGTGTGCTGCTCATGTTGCAGTCTCCTTTGCCCAGGGAACACAGCTCACTCTTTTACAAGGGTCTCACTCCAGGCCCTTGCCCACCCCAGTCTCTCCCTCTCATCAAGTCTCATGCAATCTGCATGAGCATTCAATTACTCACCCACTCACTTTCCCTTTGTAAGGTGAGTGAATGAGTGAATAAGCCTCTGCAAAATGAGAGCAGAGCACAGTGCATGGACTTCAGGTTAGGTGGGAAGGCTCTGAGAATACACAAGTTCAAGCCAAGTAAGCCAGTGCTCAATGCTGTTCCTTCTTGCAGAGACCTCCCGGAAGCAAAACATTCAAGGTTGCAATGAAGTAAATCTGCGAGTAGCAACGGGTTTTGTAGTGCCAGCCAAGCCGTTATCCGAACGACTAATTACATAAGATAATCACGACGCTAAGATTCTCCATTATTCGAAAATACCAGCACAATCGCTCGATTCTGGTACCCATCTAGCTTACAATTCGTCGTGCAAAGAACTCCGTTGATCTTCCGGCAACCATTCCACGTTCGAGCTCGACTGCACGTTGCTTTTGGCTCTTTCTGTGGTCGGACGGATCAGCGACGTGATGATACAAGTCCCGGATCAAAAACTATGTAAATTTCGCAAGTTCACGCGTTTGCATTGCGCAAGTATCGTAACGTCATTACAATGGAGCAAATAACAAGGAATACTCATAGACATCGTCATGTACACCAGAAAACATCGAGAGAAGATCAATCCACCGACCGACGACCAAGAAAAAAGAAAAATAAACCAAGATCCAAAAATTACACTAGATCATCCCCATCTCAAAACTTGTTCAGATCCACGGGCGGTGCGTGCACCTCGACTTTTCCGGTCGCGTCCATGCTCGCGCCCGCCGTGGTCGCCAACACTCCCGATTCCTCGTTCTCCTTGACTTGCTCCTTGCCCAGCCCGAGTGTGTCCTCCGGAATCCAGACGACACGTTGAGGGCGGACCAACGCAGGATGCGAAAAGCCGTAATCTACCGCCCCGTCTGCGTGCAGTGAAAAGTGGAGGTCGTCAAAAAAGGAGTCGGGTTTGGAATCGGATTCGGCCTTGGGCTCGACAGGCGAGCCTTCCGAAACTGAGGGTTTGGATGTAGACGCGCCAACGGTGGAATCGATTGTATCGCGTCGCATTTCGCGCGACTTGCGTCTATTTTCACCCTCCACTAGATCGCTGGAGTCGAATGTCTTATCAGCAATGCTGAGAGGGAGTGCAGTGACGAGTGGGCCATAAGAATTGTTGATCACGATGTGGAATCCGACCTGGAAACCGGTACGTCAGCATTGCAAATCGGAAAACAAGAAGGCTGACTCACAGTCAAGAAGATCAATATTATCATCAATATTCCCTCTGGGACTGCGCTCGCATTATCGTTCTGATCTCGAGCAAGGAAGAAGAGTGCACAGAGACAGATTTGCTGAACGTACAAGCCCACAAAAACATGTTGGATGGCTTTTGGATAGAACAAGCCTCCAGTGTCCGTAGTCGCCGGCTGGGTAAATTGATACAGGAAGAGGTATTTGTAGAGTTGATAGAACAGGAAGAATGCAAGGACAGCAAGACCATTGATGATGGGAGAGATGATGGAGTAGCCAAGCGCTAGAAAGGTACTCAGATATCATATCGAACAAAGTATGCGCGGACTTACTGATGACAGTCAGCAGGGTGATAGCGGGGAACAAAGTGCCCCATGCCACACTCCTAGGACTGAACTTGATGTCGTATATGGAGCGAGGGGTGCTTCCGAGAATGAACAACTTCACATAGTATATAATCAATTGGACAATCGCAAGGAAACCACCTGCGGTGCCTGTCAGTCCTTGCAGAATGATGTATCTATTCGACACATAAGTACGAGGCTATATACAAGTAGGAAGGAAAACGCACGTAAGGAAGAAGGTTGATGCCTGGGGAAGATATGTTGCGAGCAAATTTGCGACAGAACTTGGATTCTGAAGGATGCCCGGAAGAGCAGCGATAATCCCAGAACTCAGGGTGACGATCAAGAACGAGTGCTACAGACATGATATAAATAAAACACGCATTAGCGACAGTGAAAAATACTTACGATCACTTGGAAGATAAAGTAACGCGTCATCAAGCTAAGTTCCAATCCTGTTCGAGTAGGGATGCCCTCGAAGCGGCCCAACAGCCTCAAGACAATAGGAAGGAGCATCATGAGGACCGCAAGCAACACAGGGGGTAAGATGCCCTGAATGATACCTAGAACCACTTTGGGAATCGTGCAGAGCCATGCGAGCCAGCTCTCGCGGACACAGAGCCCCTCAATGTTTGAGATTATACCAATGAACGCCACAGGGAATGCCCAAAGAATGATTAAAGCTGCGGTAGCCGCGTAGCTAATCACCATCCGGACACGCTTCTCGTAAGGATTCAAACCAAGGTTGCCCCAAAGTACATCTTGAGGGGACACCTCAAGATACCGATCAGCCATGCGGTACGGAATGTGATGTGCGAGTGAATGATATGCCATGTGAGCCGCAATCTGTTGGTTGAACGTAATGAAAGCAGAGTTAAGAGGTGGGTATAGTGCCCTTCCTTCTGCTTTCGTTTCGCCTTCGTCGTCGCCATCCGCATCGTCACTAGCTGGGATATGCGCCTCTTGAGAAACAATTTTGCGAGCTTGACGAAGCAGAGCGGTGGTTGTGGCGATCTCGTTCCGGCACCAGTCGATTGTGTCGACCTGTTCGCCAACCAAAGGGAGGGAGAAAGGCATAAAGCCGAGGGGAAGACGATGGGTGGGACGCTTGTCACGTGGAACAAGTTGTTCGGCGAGGGGGAGATTGCGTTCAGCTTGATCGGCAGACTCCGCGGGGTATGCGGCGTCATCACCTTGCTTCTTGATTGCCTTGGCGCGAAGCTTGGCTGCGGTAGCAAGCAATGAATTTTCTGCGGATTCCAGTTTCCCGCATGCGGCTAGGCGGCGATTATAAACGGCAGGTAGCTCCTTTAAGTTGCTAAGAAAAAAAAACCATAGGTTACAATATATTTCATAGACTTGAGTAGACACACCGATTGATCCAGATTTTTTTGACGCCGCCTGGGAAACGCGAATACATCTGTGTCAACCCCTTTACGGTCAGGTACTTGGATGGGATGCCAGAAACCAAGATCGTGTTTGCTTGGGCCGAGCGAGCGTGAACGGGGTCGATGAGATGGAGTTGCCGGACGTTGATGAAATGCGTCATTTCGTGCTTGATATTCCAGAAGATCCAGACTGCAAACGGCCCGACTCAGCTGGATCAAAATCGACACTCGTGCAGATCACTCACAGGTCAATAACCAGACCAGGATGATAAATGCAGCATATCTATCTTGGTTTTCAGGCTGAATGCTTCCAAATGTAAATCTGCTCAGTCCCGAGCTTCCGTGGATGGAATTGTTGACCGAAGCAACAGGCAAAAGCACGATCCAAGAGATGATCCAGATGGGGACGAATACACGAACCATGACGCGCAAAAAACGAACGAAGAAATAGGCATCGGGGCCGTTGACGCGTTGGACATCCTTGTAGTCGGCATTGAAGAGTGCAAATGGCCAGGTGAGCAAGCCTGCGTTGAATGGTTTGACACGTTCACTACAACACACGGGGGTCAGAGGCAGCATGGAAACGACATGCAGCAACATACGCGTCAACAGGGGTGACTGTGCGAGGTTCATAGACAGCTTTGAAGTAGGGGCGAAGAAGGGTGAATGCAACAATTTCGATGCCGAACACGATAGCGTTGAATGCGAGTGCGGTCTCAAACGTGGCGGTCGTCGCCTCGCCGGCGTTGGAGACGCTGGACCTAGAGCCAAAGTAAGCACTGAACAAAGGGAAGAAAAGAAGAGGGACGCACATAGTGGTGAGAAGACAAAAAGAGTGGATTAGAAAGGAGACGTCTTTGTATCGTGACAGGGCCAACCCGGCTGGTCATGTCCTGACCTCATTTCGTTCCTGTTTTGGAAAACAGCTGGCCTTCGCTCCACCACGAGCCCCTCTCGAATAAACGACCAACAGTGAAAAAAACATGTCGATAGACTATTTTTAATCTGTCAAGTTTGGAATGGAAGTTCCTCGCTTCTAGCTCAGGGATGCCGGACGCCCGTCACGTCTGCCATCTCCCCTCCCACCCTGAATGTTCCTCTAATCCAGCTCCCTGCAGCGCTCAAGAAACCAACAAGAGTCAACAGTCTCGCGTTTTTCGTCCCCATCGACTTTTACTTTCAATTGGTGCTTACCCCGGAGCCGTGCATGGGTCTCGTTACGTTGACTTACGCCGCTGTCAACATCATGCCATCATCATCCGACGACACTGAACCTAACTTGGCTCACGGCTGACTCGAGCGGTGCTACTTTCTGCCCAGAATCTTACTCTCGGATCCGTCCAGCGCACCTCCATCACGAGCATGTTTTCTTGCAAACTCCGAGCTTCCCACCGCCACATTCCGGGTCGTCGACTTTGACTACATATAGACTAGGGTCACCAGCCACCGCTTGGGAACGTTCTTTCCTTCCCCGCCGGATCACGCCACTTGGACCCGATAGTGCCTTTCTTGCCATCCCTGGCGAACAGGAGCTACACACGGTAGTCCGAAGCTCGAATTTATTTTATCCTCTGCTTGGAATTGCCCGGCTATACCGTAAGGTGTGAACGGAAACCATCCTTCCGCTAGCGTGCAATAAATAGTGGCTTTTCATAGTGTAGACGGTATCTATGAGATGAGTATGCAGAGATTGGATATACAGGTAAAATCATTGCACGAATAAAGGGTAGCAGCAAAACGAAGCACACAGGATAGCAACGCAGGTCCGCAGGTATCAACTAGAAAAAAATGTTTTTGTTCCACGCTGAATAACTTCTAGCACGTATAAAGTGTGACAGGAAAAATGACACAATTGCCTCACTTGCTCGAGCAGGTCTTGTACAAGACCAACCCGCACAGGGCGATAGAGTAGCCTAACATTCACTGCTCAGCAAGCGAACAAGGAGCTTCGTATTGAAATCATACCAAAGATCTGCATTGGCGTAATGGGTGCACCAAACAGAAGCACGGACCCGGCAATAAGAAGAATATCCTGCTTCGCATTAGTATTCCTATCATTCAAGAGTGTGATATCGGAACCAACCTTGAACACGCCTGCGAGTGTTAATACCAAGCCGCTTCCAGAACCCACCAAAAAGACGGCGGCAACGTTGAGCAAGAACGCCACCAGGGCGTTAGAGATAAGGACAACCCAACTTATCTCGCCAGCGGCGATGGCATAAAATGGCTCAAAGCCTTCTGTAAATGGTAGGACGAGAAGATTGATGGCCGCGCAGACTGGCGCATAATAATGCAAGGAAACCAGAGGATCCATCTTGAGACCATGCAAAAGGATCTCGATCATGACCAGACGAGACGCCTCAAACTAGAACCCGTCTCAGCGCACACACTCGGGCGATGAAACCGTGCGTGTATACTTACGGCAACAGCGGCAGCTTGTATGAAAAAGCCGGTGAGGTCAAAATGAAGCTCTCCATGTGAGGTGAGGGCAACGCCGGATGAGATCATGCAAACGATCAAGGCTAGACGCCTGTTTGGCTCCTTGATCCGGCTAATCCATGAGATCAAGAGGATAGCCACTGGGGTGAAAGCCTATGGTTGGCGGAATGACTCGGTGCCCGAGCGGAAATGATGAGCGGGGCATACCTTGAGCATCTGGATGTAGGCAATGCTGAGATAAAGATATGCCGTGTTACTGAGGATAAGGCTACCGCTGAAGAGCAGGCCGATAGGAAGGATTGAACGCATAAACATGGCTTGAGACACGTGGACGTCTTTGAGGCCATTAAGCAGATTAGTCGTGCGATGAAGCACTCTTGTACCAATAGCCTATTAACACATCAGACGAAGGCAACAAAGAACGAAAAGATGGACGAACGGCAAAAGTGAGATGCCAGGTGACAAGAAAGACGGGGTAACGGAAACCATAGGTATTGTATACGCGATTGTTGTACAAGATGACGGTCGAGCTGAGGACTATCCATACGGGAATGATGGCTGCAGCGGGTATTTTCGCACGCTGGTGCTTGGAGGGGGTCGTGGCGGGCGTTGGGAGGGACTGGTCTTGGTCGAGCTTTTGTTGTCCTGCTTGGAATTTGGAGGCGGGGAGCTCTTCATCGTGCTCTTGCGCCTGGAGCTGAGCCAATTCGTACTTCTCAGCGGGGACGGTGTCCTGGAGATGGCGATTCTTCTCGTCCGAGGCCATGTAGATAACTTTTAAAAGGCTGGAGGGCGTTTTTACACGGCCGTAACCGAGGGGAGGAGGAAAGCAAACTCACAGCGGACGTCTGACAGCCGAGTTAGACGGGTTCAAACTGGGCGGCTTTCGAAACCGCTTAGTCTCCGTTTCGTCGTTTTGACCACTTGCCGTGACGGTCCACGCCAAGGTCCAAAAAAGGATTGATCAATGATAGATTGCTTACAATCCAAACGAGTCTAGGCCCACCTCCCGGCCGACCTATTTCCCGACAGGGGGAACAGGGCAACCTGTGTCACGGCATCCCTATTTAACCGCACGCCTTGCCTCTCTCCAGAGTCATCACTTCAACATGTCCAACATCAAATCTGCCGTAGAGCTCGCACAAAAGCACCCCGATCAATTCCTCTCCGAGATTGTCTTTCCAGGTCTCCTCGTAGACGAGTTCAAATTCGGACCGGGAACGAGCGGAAACCTTGGTTTGAACATGATCTCGCAACCCGTCGTCGTGCCAGCGCATACACTGCCCGGCGGGTTGCGACCCGTACCGTCAAACGAGAACCAGTTGGCAATACACCTCAATTGCGTCGTAAAAGCCTCCGCTCTGCAGCACAACGCCATCACGCTTCATGTTCAGATGTTCCACATCACTGCCCGCTCCGCTGCAACCCAGAAAAACATTGATGAGCATGGTCCGTCGGTCATCACAGCGAGTAACAGCATTCATATCAATGTCAACACGGAGTGGGGACGGGCCGAAAACCTGAAGGGTTTGGCTCAGGAGGTTGGGATCGAGCAGGACCAGACGCTTCGCGTTGAGGTGCAATCCAAGCAGGGGTACAACAATGCATACATGAAATGGTTGGTGAAAGAGTTCAGGGAGAAAGTCATATCGCGCATTCACCAACATCTTGGTGGAAGTGTGACCGTAAGGTGGGAGGGAGACAAGAGCTTTCCTACGAATTGATCTCTATCGCTTTCTTTTCCGTTTTGCGCCCGCTTGCCACCTCTGTTGTTATGTTTTCTGGTTTCCATGTACTGGTATCGTTCGATCGTGCTTCAGGTTTATGTACAGCTTCTGTCCCGGTATCCATGTAATTTTTGTTTAGTGTTGCTATGTATCTACGGCAGGGATAAACGCACTCACTAAGAGAGCGACAACTTGATACGAGACTAGTCCATGTCTTGCATACACCCCAGACGCACTGAAATATGAATCACGAATTGCGCTTACGTAGATGCATAGCTGAGAGAACAAAAAGTGGAGCTCGTGGTTGACAGTGCGACTTATCCTCGTCCAAGTACTCTCTGAGGCGTGATTCCGGCAGAAGAAACATTATATGCATTATATAGGTGCCCCGTGAAAGTCTTGCACCGTGCTCATGATCCTGTTACACCTGACAATCTCGAATCAGCTGCAAAAAAGTACGTGGTACCTTGATAAACTCAGGTCCGGACGACTTCATGAACAAGACATGCCAACCTGTCTCTGAAGAACAACGTCAGCTTGCACCGCGCTCTATTATATCTCACCATATCAGCTTAGGAGACAAGTATGAGGACTCAAGAGACGCAGGTTTCATGGAACCAGTAGGACCCCGAACACATCAACGTGATCATCGACATCGACCATTGTCCGCCTGGTCTCCATCCATCTGCATCAACAAAACGCCATCTGCCATCTTTACAACGCGCGCACGCGTACGTTCAAAATGGCCAGCCTCCAAGGCTATGTCGACCGTGGGTTCCAAATACCCGATCTTACTTCTTCCCTCTGACTTCTCCTTGTCAAGGTCGTGTTCTGCTCGTACTCCAAGATGGCAGGGCGATCGTGGTCGGCCGTTTTTTCGAGTCCTGTAACAACCCTGCTTATTTTAGTGACGTGCGCAGGGCATACTCGCGGGCTATGACCAAAAATCCAACGTTGTCCTCTCCGACTCTAAGGAGCGCGTGTACAGCATGGAGGAAGGTGTCGAGGAAATTCCACTCGGGCTCTACCTCGTCAAGGGTGATATGATGTACGTGTCCGCCCCTATCCTCTCCAGTCCCCTCTTTATCCCTTCTACCCGAAAAAACAAACGTTTGCACTTCCCCTTTCTTCCCTTCTCTCTATCTCCCGAGCGAGACTCCTAGTCTGATGCTCACGCTCAGTGCCCTCATCGGAGAAATAGACGATGCAATCGATCAAGCGATCGATCTCTCCACCATCCGTGCGGAACCAATTCCCCCGATCCGATATTGATTCCGCCTGGCGCTACGATGTCATACGCATGAAATGATGTACGCATCTCATACTCACCCGACATCGCTCCCACGCTCGACCCAAATCTTCATTCAAAACCGACCTCGTCTAACAGGAAAAATACCCAACATAAAAAGAGTGGGATTGTGGAGAGTTGGGGGTACGCTTGTTTTATACGGTACATAACTCGGGCACATTGCGTGTCCCCAAAAGGTGCATTATGCGCGAACTTTTTTGGACATCAAGTTGCGACGTGAACTAACCTCAGCGTACGATTATTGAGTGGCGACGTCCGAAACACTTTGTGCATATGCTCGGGTGTTCTCGTACTGCCATACTTTATCCGCGCGTCTGTGGTTGAAGAACGAACGACTATCTTCCTTCGACTCTTCAGTCTCCCTACGGGAGATCTCTGCGCAGATGTATTTCGCAAATGGTCGCTCTGTTTCCTTTGTATGTTGCAGTTGCACGAAATTTTGCAGCGACACAGATGTGCAGACTATTGACAGCGTTCATTGTTCGATTCCAAAAGTATCACAGAGAATTATGATAGTTGGCCAACGTCAACCACGATCGCACTATAATTCAGGGGATCCGGGATTGATTTCGCAGAGAATTTGACCGGCGAGTTTGCCTCATCGGCGATGACTAGCATGTGCTACGACCTGAAGAATGGTTACATCGTTTTTCAGTTCGACGCCAGATGCAAAGCCAGTTGACTTCTAGATCGGACACCGCAAGCTGTATCGGTTCATTTAGCGGTGTACTTTACCACGGTAATCGTTGGAGTTAATTTGGGGGAGTGTCGAGTGACTTGTTGCGCCAAGCCAACTTGGACAATCAACGTGCGAGTTGTATTCCCAACGGAGCAGTCCACATTTTTACTGTTTCCGGTCATCGTTCACCGCATGCAACCATCTGTCTATTTGAAACGCACCTTCTCCAATTATTGCAGGCAAAAAGTTGAAGATATATCTAGGTTCGCCCCGGGCCGGATGTCGCTTTGCATCGCCCCTGCGCACTTGAAACGTTGATACTCGGTTCAACTTGTGAAAGTTCTCACTAATGTTTTCAGCGACGGTGGGAATCGTCGAATGTGACTTCTTTTTGGTCATGCCTAGGCTCCTTCGAAAAAAAGGGGTAAGTGAATGACTTTACTGACCGCACCTCTTCTTGGGCCATGTAAGAAGGTTAAACCTCGTGACACCCGAGTTTATGCTTGCAGGAACATCCAGAGTTGCATCCCAAATCAAAACTAGACAAGAATAGAGGCAGACAAGAATAGGCTGATCCTCGTCGACTTTAAACTCGCATCATCTCAGCGTGCATCAGGGGCGTGGGTCATGCGTCGTTGTCGCCCTCTCGTTGCGGCGACGACCTCATCAAACGTCCCCGCGGTCGAATGGGTCAAATTTTCCAATGACCCGTCATGGACCATGTGCATATCGCTCATCAAATATAACCACCTGACGGGCCTCCTGATGGTCAGGCAACGGGTCACGTAGAGTCTATGAAAAGAACCCTCGGTCGAGCGGTATAAAAATGGCGATGCGAGACATATGAGCAACACTCATCCCCATGTTTGCTCGATCGCTTCTAGCTCTGGTGGCCGCTGCGGCTGCGGCGCACGCCCAGTCTCTCAACGTCTACAACCTTTGTAGCGAGTCCGTCCTCTTGTTCACCCAGACTAGCTATGGATCCATCGACAACTACGTCAACGTCGACTCGGGCGCGACCGTCAACATGGGCATCAGCACAAACTGGGATGGTGCCGTCAACGTTGGCAAGTGTTTCCGCAAAGTTCATCTCCCATCGTCGCCTCACGTTCTCGTCGATATCTCAAAGGTACCGGCTGCACGAGCGACGCGTCCTCCTGTACGACTGGCGGTCCGACCTGGGACGGCTCGACGCCTTTCAGCCGCGCCGAGTTCAACTTTGTGAGCTTTCTTCCACCCTTCCCTCTTCTCCGATCGAATTCACCCTCCCCCCCCCCCCCCCGCGCGCAGTGGGCAATTCCAGGAAGCGTGACCTACGACATATCCTTGATTTACGGATACAACGTCGGGATGAAGATTTCCTCCGCCGACTCGAGCTGTTACGCCTTTGCATGCACGATCGATTCTGGATGTGTAAGCACTGGAACGACACGCGGATCGTCGTGTGTCTTGATGCTAACCTGACGTCATAGCCCGTCCCGGGACCGGATGGAAGCTGCTACTCAGGTTGTTGCTCGTCTGCTTCTGCTTGCAGCGGTGGTGCGCTTCCGGCTGGCGGTGGAGGCTGCGTTGACAACGCCGGGCCTGGACCATACAGCTACTTCTTCTACGATACCTGCTACAATGCGTATGCATTCCCCGACAACGACGGCGCCGGTGAGTACTTTTGATAGCTGTCAGAAGGCACGTATACAATGCTGTTTTAGGTGGCTACACCCCAGCCGACTTGGTCGACTATACTTGCACCAACGCTGACATCACGTTGACGCTCTGCCCTGGAACGACGTCCGACTATACCTAAACAGCGGCTTGGCAATATCCTAGTGCTATTATGACCGGCCCGCCGCCGGTCGAGTGTACAAAACGTATCCGAGTACAGAAATAGGATGATTTGGCATGGAGTAAGGATATCAGGACTACGAGAAAACCCGTATATCATGCTGCTGTCCACGTGAGATCAAAACTAGATTTCGTCGAAAAAGAATGGGGAAACTGAGTAGCGTTGTGTCTCATCAAATCGTTTGCCTTACATCACGACTTTTTGACGCCGTCGAGCACTCTGAGCATCAGTCTGACCAGACCACCGCGAGGCACCAACCCTTTTACCACGATTGATCCCACACCAGAGTCATCCGCAGGCGCGGGCATATGCACGACTAACCGGGCGAACACTTCACCCTGTTTAGAAAATAAGCATCCACATTTATCACACATAGAAAAATCACTTGCCACTTCAACGAAGATGACAAGAATAATAAGCCTGAAATGGGAAGAACAACGTCAGACAACGAAACTAGCGGATAAAAATAAATTATACCATATCACGATCCAAGTTATCCGTTCCATGGCGCTATTATTTAGATGGTCATGTATCGCGTCGAGCTAGCACAGTGACATTTGGAAAAACATCGGGGAATCGGAAAACAGAATCACGTACGAAATCGCTCGCGACAAGCAACTTCTCGTTCAGCGCTCTGACGCGCACCTCGACTTCCATGTACCCCCTCACGCTCTCGTAAAGTCCACCGAGGCTAGCTTCGGTCCAAAAGAGTTCGGGTACGTCGAGGACGTTCGACACGAGGTTTACATCGCGACGAAGCTTGAATAATCGTCCGGTCAAACGAAGGGCATCCCTGCGCTTCAAAGAAAGGGCGCCAGACTGAGCTAGTTGTCGTGGGATAGAAAGTGCCAGTGGGTCTGAGAGGACTCGAGAAGCAGTGGCCTCATACATCGCGAGTAGGGTGGACTGGGCGAGGGCGTGTGCAACGGATAGCTTAAGAAGGTGAGAAGGTGATTTGAATGCTATATGAAAATGAAGACGCTTGGAGTAAAGCGAAATAAAGTCAACATACTGAAGAAATCATTGTATATCCTCGGGTGGGCAATATATGGATCAATCTAGACGCGGCATGATCACCACTCGAGAGGAACAAAGTAACATGCGAACATACCGCAAAATGACATTCCTCGATCTCCCACTCGCTCTCTTTTATCATACGACGAAAAGTGCCAGCGTTTGCAAGGTCGTCAATGATGCTTCGTTCCTGCGCTTCATTGAAGCCATAAAAGACGGCAACGCCATAGGCAAAAAAGACAACCTCGGCGATCGGTTGTTCGGGCTCGGGTTCGCGTTCTTGCGGTGACGTCGGTCGAAATGATGTTTGAACCTCATTTCGGTGATCATGCTCCACCTCTGTCTCTACTGCAGCATCGGTGACAGAACCTTCTATCTCACCACCTGCTTCGACCTCGGGCTCTATCCCAAGCATACGTACGCGAGAAGGTTCTCTTTCCCTACTTGCTTGAATGGGACTGCCTTCGGTGACATACCCACCCTCTCTGCCTTCTGTGACATACCCATCGTCCTCCCGCCTGGTTTCATCACGTGAGCGTGGACCTGGATTGGCAAAGTAAGACCCTTGATATCCATTCTCCTCTGCCTCTGAGAGGCGACTAAGGTGTGCCTTTGTGAATGCAGTGGAGGAACGGACGGTCGTAGATGGAGAGTAACCCGGCAAGAGCGGCAAGTGGTACATCTAATCAAAGTGGTATGAATCTCATGTGGTGTCGCGGCCCGGAGAGGACGACACTGACCACATACATGGCCTCATCGAACAACCTCGGCTGGACGTTGTGTTCCCGCTTCAGGAAGCCAGCAAGGAGCTTCATCTTCATGCCCTCTGCGATGCAATAGGCGGTGATGCGACTGTACCCGGCCTTTTCTCTCTGCACTTTGTTCATGCGCTCGGCAGCGCTCTTGTACTCGCGGACGACGCCAGCATCTGTCTCGTAGCCGAGGACATCTTCATCAGCTACACCTGGCTGTACGAGAAGTGGCTTCGTCTGTGGTGCGGAGGGAAGGAAAACGAGTTTCTCTGTCGTCTTTGAGGTACGCAAGGGCTTGCCGTTGGCGACTGTCGTAGGCTTCGGCTTTGGGGTCGCTGGCGAGCGGGCATGGGGGGCGATTCGGGGTTGTGGTGGTCGTCGGTGCGTTGTGCGGGCAGAGGGAAGTGTTGGTTGGGGCGGCGTGCGCAGAGGCGCTGGTCGCGACATCTCGCAAAGAGAACTCGTGGGAAAAAATCAAAGACTACACTTCCGATCCCGATGCTCAGACGATCTCAACACATTTCCATCGTGTCTGATATCCAGGTCGCAACCGGTATGCCAGAGAGCTGCTGTCAGGGCCTCGATAATAAACAGTGGGGTGGGTGTCCAACTCGACACACGCCAGGTAGTGCGCTTCAGCGCTTCATGAATCTTGCCATCCCCTTCACTCGAACCTGACTCGGTGCAAACAAGGCCAGAGAATCACGAATAGTTGGACACTACGCTTGCAGTTGTTGATTAATTCAACGACACGGTTGGATGATTGGGAAAGAAGTGTGTGTCACACATCCGTGAGTAGCAATCTGCAAGACATCTAGACTTGTAACATGACAGCGACACCGTGGAATCGGAGTCCAGCCTTTAGCCTCCCCTCGATATACTCGTGGCATTGTATGAGGTCACTGATCGAACCTCGGAGTGGGACTCAGTGTGGCCGAGATTTTGGCGAAAAGTGTAAACTCACAGTGAAAGCTCGACACACTCGTGATCAAAAAACCCGAAAACCAGTGAAGTTGTTTTTCATTCGCAACGATAGTCCGCGCAGACCATCGGCTTTATACAGCTAGATGACCAGCGTGGGTCAACTTGCGTGCTGCAGGGTGATGTAAGATAGCTGAAGGAATCACAGTGGACTCACGCGAGACCGGTGACTGGTTCGTCCACATTGTCCGGATGCGAGGACTGATCAACGGATTAATAAGTTGAACTATTGTACTGGCTCAGGAAATATTTGATCGTTTATGGACTGCACGGTTCTATCGGAAAAAGATAATTTGCGGACCATAGGCATTGAACTAACATAAAGATTAACTGCATCTGCATGACTGTCAATGCATTACGCGAAATATCCGATGGACTTTTCCATCAGTTTGGAGTGAATGGATGATTCCAAATCCGGTAAAGTGTTCAAACTTCTCTCATTGATTGACAAATCTGAGCTTTTGACCTTCACATTCGAACTATAGCGATAGCTCGTCTGCAAGCAATCACCGCATTGCATTGCCTTTTAAAGCGGTCATAAACAACCTGAAAGAACCACACCATGCCCATACCATGGCCGTTTCGACATTATTCTCTTAAAAGTGACTATTCGCTATACTTGGCTCACTGTGAGTATCCATTACAGTCGCATAATGACACGTTGCAATGATATACGAATGAGACGGTTCGAATTTTTCTCACTCTCACTAGTCGCAGATAAGTGCATCACCAAAGTTTCTGAGGCGGCGCGACTCCAAGCAGGGAAGAAATAAACCCTTTCCCGGGGCTTTTCCCCCGCTCGATTGAAAGCACCAGGATATTTTTCTTGCAATCATCTACACCCCGTTACATCAGGCCATTTCTGCTATCATGGTATCTGATACTTATATTTGTTCTTCATGACAAGTACTTACACCAGAGTGTTAAAATACTGTTAGCGTTCTCACCTTAGTAAGTAGGTGATCAGGGAACGTAACTCCAGGCCAATCCCATTCTTTGGCAGGCTGTCAAACAAGATGTCGCTTAAATTATTCAAAGAGATGGTTGACATGTGAGTTCAATCGTTATCGGACTTGAACATGCTTCAAAAAAACCAGGTATTCTTCCATGCAACAGATCCTACGGATATTTCACGGTGCATTCAGTAGAGCATCAGAGAAATCGATCAACTAGAACTGCAAATTCCGCCAGATCATTATTGTAACTCTAATTTATCATTCTTTGCTAACTGGCGATCGGTAGGGGCGTCTTCCAGGATGTCTAAACACTCCGCGGCCACAGCGTCCGCAGCATGATCAGAATCTAACGGAAGTGAGACGGCGAAAAGATGCAAGTATTAAAATATGTAACAATACCTCGCATATGAAGCATGTCGGATAAGTGATGGGAACGATGAGAAACAAAGATAATTTACATCCAGGATTTGGGGAGCAATCAAGGGCTTCGACATTTATTCGGGTCCTCATACTCCGCTCCACTCCACTCATAGCGTGCTTTCCAGTTTCGTCAATATTATGTACTGACCATTCTGCAGAAAGGTATAAAGACTGCCTGCTGACTATCCGAATTGACCAAACACTTGCTTCTAGTCTTTCAGATACGACACGATCACGATGCGTTTCTCTCTCTTTGCTGTACTCTCTGCTCTCGCTGCATCTATTCTCGTCGGTGCCTTGCCTGCTAGTCCTTCCACAAACGGTCCCTCGTCGTACTACGCGACATCTGCGGACCTCGCTGCAGACAATACTGATGGTGACGGTTGCATTGACCTTGTAAGTTTAATAATCGTCGTCGACAAGAAACATATTTTTACTATTATGATAGCTCGGTATTGAAATCTGCCTGGGTGACATCTGACGACTAATCGTGTTGTACGATCACTGTGAGTTTACTTATGTCATTGAGATATGCAACATAATAACTAATGAGACATTAAAACAGACGTGTACCAATTTTGTGGTGGGGAATGCAAGCTACGTAACAAAGTTATACGAGCGTCTAGGGTACAAGCGGCCCGAGTTTCTTGATCGTCTTCAGTATACGTGTTTGAATGAGATACGAAATTGTCGCGATTCCAGAACGAATGAAAGGTCCAGCCAGTATACACAGTTGAGAAAACTCAAAACATCACTTGAAGAATCATGAAACGAAAATGCTTGTGATAGAAAGATTAATTGGGCAGATCATAATTAATTCCTTGTTCTTCATCATGTACGTTGATCATCGGAGAACTCTGGTACCTCATGACGACTGCGAGTCGTTTTTATTCACAACATATTGTTATATTCAAACTGGGAGCTGGCCATTCGATTAGAGTATCTGGGACACCCGGATACAGCACCTGCAGGATGATGACAAGTCCAAGTGAGAGACTGTTGTCGGAATGAGTGCAAAGATCTGTTGAAGATTAGTTTCGCGCATCGTGGAATCGAGATAATGCAGGGCAAGCCCAAGCGCGCCCGGACTCGGAAGTGATATCGGTGTCTTATGAGAGATTGGTCTTGAGGACCATTCTTGGGCAAATCCGCACGAAGTTAACGAAGTTGAAGGTCTCGATGACAAGTAATAGCACGCAATGGGTATACTCTTCATTCGTTTATTCGTCATCTTCAAATTCAATTAAACATTGCTCGTGCACGATGAGCTCTTCTCCATCTTCCATGATATTGAGCAGTGACCAGTAATTTTTCATTCTGTGATGCGCAGCGGTTTATTCATACCTGAATATTTTGCGTTGCGTCCATATCCATTTGAAAAATAATCTACGGGAAGCCGACGATGATAAGGATATGCAGTCTGATGTTGCGCACTTACTTCTGGTAGTCGTAGGCTCCAAGTCAGCTACGTGTCGGCGACTACTAAAAGCACATTATACTAGTGCCGACACACGGACCCAGGACATCATTTTTTGAACTGGACCTTCAGACCATCCCGTGTCAGATGTCTGTTAAACCGATGAAAGTAGAATTGGGTGCATAGATGATCAGGGCTACCATTAGCATGGCTTGGTATCAGTTCATGTCTAGTGGTAGCCCTGATGTATGTATTCTCTCGTGGTCTTCGCGCAGACCGCTTTCGGACCGTTCCGACTCCTCAAATCTCAGCCAAATGTACTACCTATTACGGAGTACGTGTCTACTTATTGACCGCAAATAACAGCAAAAAACCCGCCGTTTGACCAGCTCAGGCTAATGGTTAGAAGCCAGCGGTAAATGGACGTCCCTCATAAACCATCATAATCACTATACCATCCTCGACACAGGTATGATCCTTATGACATTTTAATGATGAATCAGTGCAGAACGACTTTCGGACTTGTAAATCAACCAGCTAGAAGTAAAACGTTCCGATGATTTTCGCTAAGCGCGGTACTACGTATCGGGTACGATCAGGGGTGACGAGCTATGTTCAGAAAGATGGAAGGAATATAGAAATCGGGAAGATTCTCCATGCCTTCAGTGCCATTCATCGCACCCGTTATACGGTAGTGATCATTTCCGTTAAGTATCTTTATTTGACGATTTTTATGGGCAGTGCACAGCTGTGTTTACGCATCGACCGCAGTTTGGAACGCTAGAGACTCCTGCAATCAACTCGGTCCGCCAGGCATTCGAGTTCACTTTTAGTCTTATAATCACAGCTTATCGCAATGCGTCTGTGTTGGCTATAACAGAGTGCGCGGCGGCTACCGAGGGACAGCAAACTACGTATTACATATTGGCTCGAGTCAACAAAATCGACGAGTAAATATCTCACCTCGGTCGTGTCACGCTATGGGACAGTGGACTGAGGGAGTCGACAAGTATGCTTGCCCTTTATGCGAGCGAGCGGGCGAAGTAATTCTGCGGAAAATGAGACGTCGTAAAAGTACGCTCGGGCGTGGACACGGCCCAGTCGTAAATTAAAAATAACGTAGGTCAAAGAAACAATGAATACCTGTCTTACTCGTTATCGCGTCGTCCGAGGCGGGCCGCGGGCGTGCTTGCTAATCAAACAGGCTGCGTCTGCTGTCCGACGCTGGCGTCTTACCAGCCTAGAATATTGAGCTGCCTTCTGCGGAAATCACCAGCATCACTCCAGACAGATACTGCAGGATTATCAGCCTGACCTTCCTTCTTAACGAGTTATACTTTTTCATGCATTGTGACGGGATGGTGTCGAAGTCCGTGGTCATGAAAACTGCCGAGGCACTGTTAGCGAAGTCTCCTTGCAGACAGCTACTGGTACACCAAAGATGGACACTCAAGATTGTGAATTTGCTGGCCTTTCTTGTCCATAAATGAGTAACACAGTTCACCATTGCGACAGGTTAGGGTGAGGGTCTGCAACTAGGCGCAAATTATGTTTAGTGTTCTCGATCTTGTCTTCCTTACGTTGTGTGATGGAGTGAAATGTGGATGTCATGAATATGTGATCGCGATGAAGACTTTTCTTAGGGGCCATAAGCATGCGTAGTTCAGAAAATACTAGCTGATTAAGCTCAACGGAAGTCAAGTCAGATCTGTACTTTTGAAGCGGCTGAGTTCTTGGTACCAAATGAAGACTTCCCGCGACTGTCTGGTGAAAAGTGAAAATGCCTCAGTGTATCACCTATCGCATGCATCGGACTTTAGAGAAGATTGTACTCGATGACTCTCTTGATGATTGCATCCATGTTCAGATCGACAGTCATTTTGACGAGCGGTAAATTAAATCCTTGCCACCTGGTCTTAGTAAAATGTGGCTCACTATAGACTCCGAGGATACTCAACCAACGCTGAGAGATTCATACAGTTTGGATGGCGCACTCACGAGGTATAGTAGTGCTGACATGTTTCGGCGAGTCTCAATGTTGGTCATATAACATAAAAATACGAACATTAAACAAAGATTTACTTGAAGTCGCTCCCCATACGTGTCGGATGCTACCGCTTCCGCCTTGTACTGCTACGTGTTGCAACCATCCCGCTCGCAGCCGTAGAGGTCCTCGGGCCGGTACTCTTCCGTCCCTTCTTTGTCGGTGACGCTAGCTCGGCATGGTCCGGCGAAACCGATGACGCCGTCGAGAGTCTGGATGACCTGCGTGCAGGCGTCCGGACCTCGGACGACCGTGACTTTGTTTTGCTCTTTGAAGGGGAGACGGCAGTAGCAGCTGTGCTCGCCCTCATCGGTGCCTCCAATTTAGCGCTCGTTTTTGACTTGATGGACGTCACCCCCGGCATGCCAAAGTTCCCCGAACTTCGCGTGCGTCGTGAGGTGCGCGAGGGCAGCGGTGCTATCTTGTCATCCTCTTCGTCTTGCTCGTCCGTTTCCGTATCTACATCACCGTGTGTGTCTGATTGGTCTGCATGATCTTGGCCGTGTTCGTCATGGTCTTCGTCCATCAATGAGCCGGGTATGGTCTGATTCACGCTCGGCCGGTTTCTCGTCGCAGTATTCCTTGGACTGCGTTGGGGCAGGGAGCGGGCAGATGGGTGTGAAGGAGTCAGTCTGGTGCGTGTGCTTCGGCGGGGTGAATTGGTGGGTGTGGTAAACGACGCGCGATCGTCTTCTTCCCCATCGATTTCATCCTCATCTACATTTTCATTTTGATCGGGTTGCTCTTCATCATCCTCTTCATGGTGAAACGCGCCGGGCGGGACCTGTCGTCTGTTCGTGGTGGTGGAAGGATTAGCGGTTGCGCTTAAATTCCGGTCAGCTTCTCGATTGGGCGAGACGCTAGAGCGAGGCGGCGGGGCTGGAGGTGGGGAGACGTATAAAGCATGACCACTTCCGCTCATGGCCTTCTTCCCGTATCCACCCGGGCTGCCATCCTGTGCTGAAGCCCCGCTCCCATTGAACACGCTGAACCCAAGTTGGACTCCGGCCCTCTGGTTTTCGTCCATCTCTTCATCGTGGCGATGCATATGAAGAGTTAGATCTGCCGCGCTGCTTTTATCCTGCGTGATATAGTTCTCTCTGTCTTCTTCATCCTCATCGGTTGCAGTTTCCTCGTCTGGTTCTTCGCCCGAGTCATCGTGATGATCCTCGATAATCTCCGTGTCGAAGTGAGACCCCATGCCCACGTCTTCGCCATCGCTCTCGACTCCCTGCGCCTTACCGTTTTCTTTTGCCATGTCGACTTTTGGCCCTGCTCTCTCAGTGGTACCCGAGAACGCCAAGGCACCACCTACACCAAGCGGGATTCTCGCCGCCGGGGCCGGGGGCGGTTTAAAGAACGCATTCGGGGTAGTTTTTGCGCTTCCTGCGGAGTCAAAAAGCGAGATGCGGGTTGCGGGTTTCGCTGCAGCACCAAACCCACCCACTGCAGTAGTAGAGAACAGCGTCTTTCCCCGCTCTGTCATTATGCCCCTTCCAGCTCCAGAGCCTGTGACGGAGGGTATTGGTGAACCAAACGCTGTAAATTTGGGTGTAGGCGGTGCTTGGTGGCCTGGTTGGGATCGAGGCGTTCGTGCCCCAAAGGGCGAAGGAGGGACAACCATCGAGAACAATGGATGATTAGCCGCGCTAGCCGATGAAACTGGTGTTGGTGTTGCCTTGCCAGAGCTGGTTACTGACGATGGAGCTAAAGCGGAAGGAACGGGCGAGCCTGTAGGAGCACCAACGTCTTCCCAGCTTGCGCTCAAACTCATCTCGGCCACCAGAGGTCTTCTCGCTGTGGAGATTGCCTGCCTCGGCGTAGACATGTTAGCACGTACACCCGTAGCAACTTTGCCCATTTCATCTTCCAGCAGCGTTCGCTCCGCCGGAGGGAGGGTTGCAAAAAGATCCTGGATGATTGACTTTCGATCAATCGTGTCACGACCAAGCAGGGTAGCCTGGGAGGTTGCACTCAAAGTGGCATTTCCATTCCCAAGAGAAGTGACAGAAGAAAATCGGTGGTCGAGTTTAATTGCGCACACATAGTCCCCGTATTGGACCGCACGGACACAAAGAAGGTCCTGAAGGATAGATATCGCTGGTGATGATAGCACAATGCCAGATGTAGCGGCTACAGTGTGCGTGTTCATGTTGGACAAGGGCAAGGACTGGGGAGGAAGAGCAAGGGTATGCAGAGAAGACTGTTCGTAAGACGACAGTGGAAATGCGAGAAGTTGAGCGAGTGGTTCTGATTTCGGTGTTGCTAGTGTAGTTTGACTGAGTGTCTTGAGCAGGAAAACCATTGAGAACAATACACGCACGCATCAAGCACCAGCCAACTAGCTTGCCAAGTAACCTTTCCCTCGTATCGCTTCCTTCGGGGAATGATTTTTGGTATGCCCACGCGTCCGTGAAGGACAATTGGGCGAGTGAAAGTGCATAGAGATCGATGTCATCGGGTTCGGTGAGCAGAGGTTTGGCAGTACGGACATATTTGATGATGAGTGCCGCGGTATCAGGGGACGAGCCAGTTGCAAAAGAACTAGGCAAAGCCGACAGAGAAAGTGCCTGTAGAATTTTGGAGACATAATCCCTATTCAGACGAGCGTCCGAAAGTATGGAAACCGCTTTCTAGGCAAAGGTGGTAAAGAGCCAAAAAAAAAAAGGGCTAGTTCAAAATGTAGGACGCACATGGAGCTGATTTCCCGTGTCTAACAACCAATATGCATCCGCCAACGAGGCAAATTGGGGTGCAATGCATCGATCTTGCACATAGCGTACATCCCAACCAGTGTTGGTCTCTTTTGGATCCATATCCCAAGCCCACTTGAGGAGGATGTATACTAAGCAATCCTTCTTTAGAATGTCGTAAATGCTTTCATCAATTGCTTGGAGGAGTTTGCTCAGACCCGCCCAGTCACCTGGTGGGAAGAGTGAGTCGGGGCTGCGAATGCCACCACGAATGAGGAGGACGTCAAGGATGAGCAAGTCGGACATGCGAGCGCGACGAGACTCGATGGACTGAATTTTGCGTTGGGTGAACGGGAAGGCACTGGTCTTGGAGCCGGTGACTAGGGTGAAGCGAACTAGCCAGTCATCCACATTCGACGCAGCAGGTTGATCATAGTCCTGAAAAACACGCGGTCAATGTTGGGGTAGCGACGACAAAGAGCAACGTACGACGTCCATCATGTGCGTTCGCGTTTGACCGCAAGGAATTGCAAATGTCCAAACAATCGTCGGGCTTCGGCTACATCCGACTACGTGTCGCTGATGTAATACACTTTCCGAACACCGATTATCACAGTTACAAACTGCAATGTAAATATTTCCCCTGAGAATAGGATGATGACAAGTTGCTTGGAGACCAGCTAGAGCCTGTACGGATACCTATTGTTTTGTGGTGATCCGCATTATTGTTTAATCGTGGCTTTCTTTCGATTTAATCTGCTTCCCAGTTGCTTCGTGCATTTGCGCTCTTTAATCTATCCCGTTACGGTTCTTTGACTAACTTTCAATGGCTTTACGCGCCGGTATGTGTCAGGTGCACTCGCAATTCATACATTGTGGTTTGCCTTTCACTCTTAAGTATGAATCATCTTTGTCGCACATGAGATCTGGCGCGAGTGCCTCCGCTGCCGTTTCAGGACACGGTAATGGCGCTGGACGGCGTGAAGATGCAAGAAATATTGCGATTGCGACGCGATGATACAGTGATGCGGGCGCTCGATGGGTCTCCGCCATTGACGGGGGATTGGCAGTGTGCCGACGAGGACCGTGACAACAGTTGCAGCTGCTCGGGCGGACGCGGGGATGACCACGGCACCGCGAGGCCAACAAATAATGCAAAGAGTTACGACTGGCGTGTATCGGCAACGGAACTTTGAATGGGAACGACCAGGTTGAGCACTTCGAGTACGTCATGCACGACGCCGGAACTGACGCCACACCGTGTCGTGAGTCATTACTAAGCAAGGCGGAGCACTGTAAGTTTTTGTTGTTTCAACGAATCCCATGAGAGGTTAGATGTGGGAATGAGATAACGTGAGACAGCTATCGGGTGACAAGACTACATACGGATTAGCTCGAGTAGGTAAATAGAGTATAAACGTAGCTCACCTCGTGGACAGCGGACTGAGGTGTTCGACAAGGAACAAGGGACTTTATATACGAAAGTGACCTAAAAGGGGATAAGGGATTTTGTACCGATCCGGGCACAGAACTAGCGGAAAGATTAAATACGCAGTAAGTACAATGTGCCCGAATAAAATGGAAACATATGCGCGCCAGCAATTCGATCGGCCCGATGACGTAGCTGTGCACGCGACTTCCGATTCCAATACCTCATGTCAAATCGTACGGGGGCATAGGTGTCAGGGGTATCTTCCATGTGATCGTAGCATTTCTTCCACGTCCGACGGATAAGCTTGGCGAGGACCAGGGATTAACAAACTCGCATCCTCTACGGCCAGCCTGTCGCAAGTCAACACAGTCCTTTTGAGGCTGCACGTACGGAAACACAGAGCCATGCACAGCCACGAAATATTTGCCATAGTAGATGTGATGTCAGCAGCTAGTGTATAGAGGGGTTCTTCACGGCGCTAGAGTTCTCTGATGATGGACGTACATCGAAGCCCGACAAGGTATTCTCACAATATATAAGTTATGATCTACCCAATTAAGCTTTCCATTACGATAGGAGTTCTCATAGTGCTCACAATTCTCCTAGTAAAGGCTAAACCTCTTTGTGTGCCTGACTGACATCGACCTTTCATTCACTCTGGAATCATGACAAATTCATACTTCATTCCAACATACATATTGAAGACAATCAAGAAACTCGGGTCGCCGTACAACTACTACATAGCTCACACTTACTAAAAAAATTGGTACGCGTCCGCTTTGATGTTTCGTTAGTCATCATGTTGCATATTTCAGTAACATAAGTGAACTCACAGCGATCACATAACATGATTAGTTGTTAGACGAACTACCGGAGTCACCACCTCCCAGGCAGATGCTAATACCGAGCTATCATAGCAGTAAAAACATGTTTCTTGTCGACAACGAATATCAAACTTACAAGGTTGATGCAACCGTTACTATCATCGGTAGCTGCATTGAGGTCCGCAGGTGTTGCGTGGTACAACGAGGGATCAGACGAGTCTGTCTTGGCCAAGCAGATATTGATACCAAGCTATTATAAGTTCAGTGAAGATCTACTCCTCATCGACAACGAACTTACAAGTGTGATGCAATCGCCACCGCTGCCACCACTGTTACCACCACCACCATTGCCACCACCATAAGGCAAGGCGCCGACGAGGGTGGATGCAGCGAGAGCAGAGAGAACAGCGAAGAGAGAGAAACGCATCGTAATCGTGTCGTATCTGAAAGACCGGAAGCAAGTGCTTGGCTGATTCGGACAGTCAGCAGGCAGCAGGCAGTCTTTATACCTTTCTGAAGAGTGGTTAGTACAAACTATTGACTAAACTGGAAAGCACGTTATGAGTGGAGTGGAGTGGAGTATAGGGACCCGAATAGATGTCGAAGCCCTTGATCGCCCCCCCCAAATTCCGGAGGTAAATTATCTTTGTATTTCATCGTCTCTGTCGCTTGTCCGACATGCTTCATGTGCAAGGCATTACATATTTTAATACTTGCACCTTTTTGGTCTTCCCACTTCCGTTAGATCCTGATCATACTACGGAAGCTGCGACCCCCGAGTCTTTTGGACATCCCGGAACACGCCGCCCACCGATCGCCAGCTAGCAGGGAATGATAATTTGGTGTTACTATGATGATCTGACGAAATTCGTAGTTTTAGCAGATAAATTCCTCTGGTGCTCTAATTGAAAGCGCCGTGAATTATCCGTAAGATTTGTCGTATGAAAAAATACCTATTATTCAAAGGAATTTATTGGATGGTTGACGTATGAGTTTCAACCGTTATTGGACTTGAATACGCTTTGAAGAATCAATTAAGCGGCTCTCGTTCGACAGCCTGCCAAAGAATAGGGTTGGTTTGGAATTACGTTCTCTGAACATCTACTTACTAAGTTGAGATCGTTAACAGCCGGTTTTCATTTTAACACTCTGGTGTAAGGACTCATCAACAAGAACAAAAGCAAGTATCGGATACCATGACAACAGAAATGACCTGATGCAACAATAGTATAGACGATTGCGAAAAAAAGATTCTGGTGCTTTCAATCGAACGGGGGAAAAGCCCGGAAAGGGTTTATTTCTTCTCAGCTTGGAGTCACCTCAGACACTTGGGTAATGAATATATTTGCGACTGGTGAGAGTGAGAAAAATTCGAACCACCTCATTACATGCGTGTTACTCTTTGTTCAGTTCGAGTCCGCAGGTAAGTGCCGTACCGGATGCACGAGGTCTTTTGCAAGAGGTCCACGCAAGAATGAGGGGGGAGATGACAAACCCTCTCTCTAGTGCTAATCCGACTTTGTCCACACCGCCATTTGACCGGCAATCATATGTGGAGCGACCTTCCGAAGTAAGTTGCATCTTTCACACTGCCTGTAGATTCTACGTACATTTATTTCATTATTAAAGCAACGTCATGCGTCCCCTACAGTTGGGTTGCGAATAGAAGTCAGCGTGTTGACGGTGAGATGATTCGGTCATACCTGAAGGCGTGAGCATCGTACATCATTGCAACGTGCTATTACGCGACTGCAGTGGATACTCAGAGTGAATCAAGTACACCGAATAATCACTTCTGGGAGGATAATGTGGAAGCGGTCACGATATGGGGATTGTACAGTTCTTTCAGGTCGTTTATACCTGCTTTACAAAGCGACAGGGTACGATATTCATTCGTAGTCGGACTATCGCTATGACCAGAACGTGAATATCAAAAGCTCAGATTTGTCAACCAGTGAGAGAAGCCTGAACACTTTACCGGATTTAAAATCATCCCTCCACTCCAAACTGATGGAAAAGTCCATCAGATATTTCGCGTAATGCATTGTCCTCAGTAACGGCACAGACAGTCGTGTAGATGCAGTTAACCTCTACCTACAGGGTAGTGTCAACGTCTCCACAAATTATATTTTTTCCGATGGAACCATGCAGTCCACCAGTGATCAAATATTTCCTGAACTAGTACAATAATTCAACTTACTAATCCATTAACCGCATCAACTCACATCCGAATAATGTGGACAAGCCAGTCACTTGTTTCGTGTAAATTTACTGCGATTCCGTCGGCTATTTTATATCACCCTGCAGCATGTAAGTTGACTCACGTTGGTCATCTACAAAACCGATGGTCCACGCGGATTATTGTTGCAAATGAAAAACAACTTTAGGTTTTCGGATTTTTCGATCACGAGTGTGTACCGAAGATATCGAACTTCCGGGGTGATATTATGGGTTCACCCTTCTCGTCCAAACCTCGGCCATACTGAACCCCATCCCAGGATTCGATCAGTGACCTCATCCAATGCCACAAATACATCGAGGGGAGGGAAAGGTCAAACCCTATTTTAAAAAAAAACCACATTAGTCATCCATGCACCACGTTCGTTCTTCAAGCCCATGGCCCATCACACGAGATACATACACTCGTCTACTCTGAGTATGTGGGCATTGACCGAGAAGGAGTACGTAGAACGCTTACTCTATTAAGTGCGATGATTCCGACTCTTGGGTCGAAGTAATTACTCGCCTTGGACTGCTGTTTCGGTTTCGTGCGTTCCGTTTTCGCCGACAGAACGCGCAATGACTTGTTTATATGATATATCTGTGTGATTCGGCAGTGGCTCGTGCACTTTTCGACGTCGGAATGTACGCGCAAGATACGTGGGCTGAGGAAACAGGGAATTTGCCTAGGAAGAGGGAGGAGGGAGGAGAGTTGTGCTCTCATGGAACACAACGAAGAGAAATTTTATGAGGGGACAATTTGAGCCTGTCATGGATTGCGAGTTCTATCTAATACAAGGTCCGTGTCGGCACCGCCACCAATATTTTTTTTTGATTCGCTTTAGTCAGCGGCTGCCTCAACCAATCTAACCACCATGTACAACGGCATCGGGTTGACGACTCCTCGTGGAAGGTACGTTCCAACCTTCCTCCAAACGACCACTTCTACGGACGTGAATGCCTTACCTTCTTTTTTTTTTTGTCTTTTTCTAGCGGTACGAACGGTTATGTCCAACGCAATCTGTCAGTCTTGCGGACACATGAAACCGCCACCGAGCGTGCTGCGGCGTGGGACGTCGCACCTCCCAAACACCGAGAGCCCGACGAAGCGATTCTGGAGCACGAAAGAAAGCGAAAAGTCGAAGTCAAGTGTCTGGAATTGCAACTGAAACTCGAGGATGACGGGTATGTCCGACTCTTGGTATTTTAACCTATGTTGCTGACTGTTTCATCTCTTTTTTTTTCGTTGAGCAGACTCGAAGAAGCAGAAATCGAAGTCAAGGTAACAGCGCTACGCGAAGAACTTTTGGCGGACCTCGCCTCGTTCACCACCTCTGCCAAAAACCTCAAGTCGTCGGACACGCATGCCGTCGCCGCCGCCAAAAAGGTTGAGTTGGACAAGATGGCCCGTGCGCTTGGCACGCGCAAGGACTACACCGAAGGCGAGGCTTTTGATCGTGAGAAACAAGAAGAAAACAAACGGATAAGGCTCGTCGAGCGCGAAGAACGGGAAAGAAAGTGGGAAGAGGATCGTGCGAGGTTACAGGAACAGCGACAACGGTGGGAGGCGGAGAAACGGGAGCGGGATCGGCTTCGGAGGAGAGAGGAAGATCGTGTGCGGCAGGAACGCGAGGCGGATGAACAGAGAAGGAAGGAGAGAGTGAGGATGCCACCGCCGCCTGTCCCGTTCCACCGCGAGAGGGCAGGACGTGACTCGTACAGGAGGGCTTCCCCGCCGCGTCGCCGTGAAGTACCATATGAGCGAGCAAGATCGCGTTCACGTTCTCCGTCGAGATCACGATCCCCTGATCCAGCACGCCGTCGTCGTTCGCCAGCATATTCGCGTCGGCGGTCTCCCCCTCCTCGTCGAGTGCCCGAACGTTCTGTCTCTCCACCCCGACGTCGCTCGCATTCACCATCTCCACGTCGCGACCGTGAGCGGTACGCTTCGCCACCTCTGCGTCGAGGACGCGACGCAAGCGAGTCTCCAGTTCATGATGATCGCTCTCCTCCGCGCAGCGATGACAGTCGAGAGGTAAGGAGAGGAGGAGACCTTGTGTCACCCAAGCCGTCCAGAGGCCAAACTCGCTCCCGCTCAGGGTCGGCTGGGTCTTCGATGTCTGTTAGTACCAATCACAGTCGGTCCAGCGGCCGAAGCGATTAAAAACCACGGGTTCACTTTCTCTACAACATTTGTGATCACATTCTACTTTGTAAAATTCAAGACGATGTAGTGCTCTAAAGTATGTTCTTCCTGTTATTGATATTGTCTTTGGCCTGAATAATGATGATTGTGTCCTCTCCTAATATGTGTTAGTTAAATGGCATGGTAGCAGTGAATGGGGATAGAGTAGTAGTGATTGTCCCACCTTGCTCGATTATGTCACATAGTAACATGCCATTGAGTGAACTCAAAGTTGTACGAAAGCAAAACTTGAAGTCTGTGGCAACGCCAGCTATGAGTTGATGGCGATGTAGGGCGAATAGCTCCACTAAACCATTCCAAAATGTTTGTGCGAGACACACTGTGGCTACGCGACGGAAAGACCTACCCAACAGTTGGATCCGGACACTAGACGGGACTTTACCAGATCGTCAAACTGCAGAATGTCGGATAGGATACAGCCTACGAGTAGCGCCGGTACCAGTAAACGTTCCGTCTCCTGCGAGCCTGTGTAGGGTTGTGCAAGGCAGTGAGCGATCTTCTAGGCTCTATAGACTGCTACTAATCAGTTTCTTGTCGCGAAGAAACCGCTGAGTCCGCGTCGACCGGCAGCAATACCCGTAAGCACCCCAGTATAAGCTCTGATGCTGCATCAGACTCCAAGTCAAAGACGAGCTCTGCAATAGAATCTGCGATCATACAGAGGTAAATTCGCTCCTCATCGTACGTAGTGGACATGATCTGAGGGTGGAAAAGAAAGAATAACATATGACCCCTATTCAATTATATGTAATCCGAAAAAAGAAAAACGTCCATTCTATCGTGCTGTTGTTTGTTGTCCTGCTGTGCTCTGCTTCAACCGGTCGACCAACGGCGCATCGGCCGCGTCTGCAGCGGGTATCTCGAGCTTGTTCGTGCCTTCCCTTCTGACCGTCTTCGAGTCACCCTTGAACCCTACATAATACACGCGCGATACGTCTTCACCAACCGAATCGCCCTGAGGCGATAAGCTCAATATAGTAATCTCAAAAGGAAAGGCAAAGGGCACGCTGCAACGTTTCAGAGAACACGACTCACGAAATAAAGGCTCAATGCATGCACGCTTGCAAATGCCGCAACTCTCAAAGGGTACTCCACAGCCTTGGTTTCGCCTTCGAGAAGGCTTATATCGATGTGTGGCTTGGTGTTTTCCATGTCTGCGAAGTCGATGATGTTCGGGTAGTTGGCGAAAATCTTGAGATGCCGTGGCGTCGTCTCGCCACGTCCTACTCAGTCGTGATCGGAAGACGACGGCAAGGCGGTGACAAATGATAGGAAATTGGGTCAGCGAGATTAGCATGGTGATGGCGTGGTTTACCGAGTTTGAGTATGACAGATCTGATGCGTACGTCCTGGGCAAAGGGAACGTGTATGATCATCTATGAGGGACGTATGATATCACCTCTAGGGTTGAGTCGCATATTAACTTTACCTGGTCATCCACGCCCGAATCTGCATACTGAGTCGTATCTTCGCGATCTGACCATGGCTTAATGAGTTCTTTTGCCTGCTCTGGCACGGCGAGGTTCAGTCCGTGCACGCTGTCACCATGAGTTGTCAATAGCGAGTTGGACTCCGGGAACCAATTCGTAAGCATACTTGTCTCGATCTATGTAAGCGAACAGGTTTGAATTCTCTCCGCTGTTTAGATCTGCAGCAACCGAGTTGGACATACTTGCGAGCGTCAATCTACACTACCGCAACGACTTCCAAACCGGGAAAACAAACAAAAGCATACTCTGGAAATTTCAAGTTGGTCCTTCTGCACGACCTATGATGAACAGGCTCTGTCTCAGTCCCGTTCTCCGCAGAACCCAACAACCATGGACGCGTATTTCTAGAACACGAGTTTATTCTTCATCTCCGAACAAAACTCCTCAGGTTGCTCAGGCCGAACCATGCTCGACACCGTCTTCCGACACGCAAGCACCCTCTGTGCTCGGGACACCCCTCGCAGACATCCCTCAAGATGGGTTCATCCCCGACCTCATGCAATACGACAAACTTCTCGACGAACACTCTATCGCAGATTTTCCCCCCACCAACCGCGCTCCCTTTGCCAACCGTGTCATCGTCCGCAACGACCCTTCCATGGTCGCAGGCAACTTTTACAGCACTCCTTCCCGTGCACAACCTTCTCCCGAAGCACAGGAAGAAGACGCAGAAGCGCTGGATGAGCTCGAGGACGAAGATGTGATCGGTGACGTCCGCGACACGACGAGCGAGTGTCCCCTCACCCCCAGCCAAATTGCCAAACTGCACGTTTACCCGCTCCTCATGCGTCGCGTCACGCAACAGACTGGGAAGGGAAAAATACACTCGATGTACTCGCTCGTTGTCGTCGGCGACGGCAACGGTCTCGTCGGGTACGGTGAGGGCAAGGACGAAGAGGCGGCCGTTGCGCGTGAAAAGGCGCTTGCCAAGGCACTCCGATCGATGGACTATGTCGAACGGTTCGAGAAGCGAACGTTTTGGACGGAAGTGGAGAGCAAGTTTGGGAGCACCAAGATTATCTTGCGGCCGCGCCCCGTCGGGTTTGGGTTGAGGTGTAATCCCAATATACATCAAGTGCTCAAGGCTGCAGGTATCAAGGACGCGAGTGCAAAAGTATGGGGGAGCAGGAACCCGCTCATGGTCATCAAAGGGCTGTTTAGAATGCTTCAGGCTGGTCATGCGCCGTTGGGTATGGGTGATGGTGTCGGTGGTGGTATGAGGCGGTTAGACAAGGGAAGTGGTCTCAGGAATAAAAGTGCAATCGAACGGGATAGAGGGAGAAGGATGGTGGATCTGAGGACGTTATGATTCAATTTATATCCTGGGTGCCTTATTCCGCTCATAATTCTAGACGCGCGTCTACTAATCTACTCTTCCATGGCATAACGGATAGACGAATGTCTCTGAATCATTGACACACTGCAAAAAGACCGGTTGATGCAACTATCGGTTCTTCAATGCTCTGCTTCCCGCCGTCAGACACGCTTAGTTTGTTCATTCAATGTCACAGTAACGTTGAAGAGTGTGCAACACACCGTCACTGACCATTGTTATGATGGAACTTTCCGGGACTAGTATACCGTACGAAGAGGTCTTCTAGTGATAAGTCTCCGGTATCGAGCATTCCCTGTCACAATATGTAATTAGTCCTCTCTGAGCAATGTGGGATAGTACCTTTCGTAGGTCGATTCACCATGTCGAGGGGATGGAAGGCCTAAACATTACTCGGTCCTTGATAAATTGATATTATGGCGCCCGGAACCCGCATTTTTCACTTGTAGAAAGCAATGGGTTATGGTATCTTCGACGACTTTACCCCGATCAACGGGAATGTTGCTCTCGACAGTGTCTATGCTCAATATCGTGCTCATTCCACGCTAGTTGTTTGGTCGCCAAGTGCTGCTCCCGAACGATTCGTTTCGTAGATTTGGAAACCACGAACCACTGGAAAACTCGACTTAGTTCCGATCGTACAGAAGGAAAATCTGCTTAAACTTTGATCCGTTTTGAACCCAACTGAACGGCTATTTTAAACTCTTGAATGAATGCGGCTTGGTTCGGTATTCCGTTGTAATACAAGTCTGATGGACCTACGCGCTAATCGATGGCTTTGCGTGGTCTCCCAAGAATAATTCGTTGGGACGTTGCCAACGCCGACTTGGATAGCTTTGAGCTGGGCTGAAGCCTCGCTCACGCCAACTTCTTGCTGATATGCGCAAGGGACCAAGGAAGAGTCTTGTAGAGATCGACGGTGGGATGTAGAGAATTGTGGTTAATGATGTGTTGTTCCGCAAAACCGTAGCAGCCCACCGCATGTTTGATCGCTTCATCTAGGAATAGACATAATAAGTTGGTAATGTTACCAAGGATCATTCTGAAGTGGAATCGTGCGATTAGCTTGGCTGGTGACCGACTCGTAAGGGAGCTTGGACATACGCGGGGAAATGGACGATATCCTGTCTGACAAGCAAGTCCATGTACCGATTTGAGTTCCATTGCTTCATTACTGAGTGCATCTGATACAATCGCCTCACGAATTGGATTACTCAAAGGAAGAACAGCACCGTCCCATGCGCGATCTGGAAAGCCTAAGCCACTTGGATTCAAATAGGTCACTCGAGATACCCTGCACAGTATGCCAAGTTCAGTAGAAACTGTAATGGCCAGCCATCTGGGCGGGGGATTAGTAGTGAGTGTAGCTTACCGTGACTCGGTGAACATTCACCTATGTGTTAATTTCTCTGGAATACTCTTGTTGACAGCAACTAGAATGATGGAGATGACTTCGAGGGGAAAACAATGAGAGGAGAGCAACAAGGATCAATCTCAATTGATTATACATTGCCCATACACGGAAGACGATTGTGATTACAGTCATCAGCTCATTACCCATTTCTTTAAATAGAGAGCTATAAGCTTACCACCGGTTGTGGAGAGAGAAAAAGAATGTATGACCACACCTGAACAATGGTGACTGTTTCACCTTAGAGAAGTTTTCAAACGGGGCCTCGGAGGCTACAAAATGCAGTGGTAGGCATAATCACAACTGTTCAACATTCATCAACGATATCCAAGGGTCTAGATGATAACACTAGGACTGATACTCACGTCTCAGAGTACGCTCGCTTAGCGTGCCCATTAAGATATTGGAGGAGGTACCAAACGTACTGGCCATATACAGTCTGACAAGCCAGAGATGTCGCTTGGCATACCTTGTTTTTTTGACAGCAGGCTTACATTATATTAAAAAGGCCACAATAGCAAACCTGTTACGGTGGTCAGGGTAATGAGATTATGATACAAGTTGACATACAAGAATGTACAGAATCGATACCTGTTTCCGGGGTTTACCCAATCATCTTACCAGAGATACATAATTTTGACAAATGGATATCTACTTGTCCAGATGTATTCGATCTCAGTTGATAATGAAAGCACTAATTATGTGTAAGTTGAAATGATGCATCACTATTAGATCAGAACCTAACTTACTGTAGTCGTACCCAGAAATAGTGATGATAGCAACTGTGGTATGCTAAAAGTTAGTCTTTACGTCTAGCGGGGGGGTAGCAGGATGGTCTTACGAGTTAGGCAGTCATGTTGCCAGATGTTGGACAGTTCGGACAGGAAACATGCCGAGCGGAGCCAAACGATGGGTACGGAGACATCAGAAATGTATCACTTTCGGAACAGAACTACGACCATACTCATAAGAGAAAAAGGACTTGCTTGCGGTGCTTTCATACAGACGTGCATAGAATTCGAAACGGCCCCTTCACGATGCAATGCAGCTCCGTGGCTGACATGATATCCCTTGGCCAAAGTTGGTATGTAACGCATAACGTACGAGTTGAAAGCTCAACAGAGGGCCTTATTCAGTAAAATGTCTCTCCACGGCAAGTCCAGGACCCTCCCAGGTCTCCCAAGTGCTTGTTATCTCTCTCTCTATGGTACTTACAATTTATGGGAATTCTCTATCAAATCGAGATCAGAAGTCGACCTCTTGACTCGTTACTTCAGGGTAAACAACCTCTGCCCTAAGAAATTGTTATCTCCGAAAAAAGTATAAAAGTTCAATATCAACTGCTCACTAGAAAGTACTTGCCATCTTCGAGGATGACGTAGTCGATCTCGAGTACCTCTCAACGATAGATGAACGGGGCTATTAAATGTCGGGGACATTCATAACGTTCTTATCCCATATACATAAGGGACCGTGTCACGATACAAGGTTTTTTTTTTTTTTTTTTTCAAGTAGAATGCACTGCAATGCGTCAAGTATCTCTGATATACGTTAGCGTTCGTTGTATTGACACCTGATGTGCACATTGAGGGGTACCTAACCTTATGAACGGGCAAAGCTACACGGTCTGCAATGTCTGTTGGACCTTAGAATAGCCTCCTAAAGCTTTGACTCGGGGAATAAAGTGACGACATTATGGAGCCAG
>JBBPMM010000130.1:6764-61184 GCA_038090335.1 Solioccasus polychromus | reverse complement strand
CAACCCGTCATCCGACCAGACCTCGCTCCATCCACCCCGTACCCTCGCTTCTTTCACCGATCCATGGCCCAAACGACATTTTCCGAGTAGTCGGTGAACACAGAAACAGAATAGGATCCTTACCTTGATGAGATTGGGCCTTGGTCGTCAGAGTAGACCGTGTCCTGAGTCCTGTCCTTTGCCTCTTTCGGGTGTTGCCGATAAGTGGCTGTGTGCAACGCTGATCGCATCCACGCAGCCTCGTACGGCCTGTACTATTTTCCGTACGGCACCGAGTACAGGTCATGATGCAAAAGGAACAGCTTCTTTGTTGGAAATGTTCCTCTGAACAAACACGCATCACTCGGCACACCGTACTCGACACACAAAAAAAGACGATAGCAATAACAATAAAAACGACACAACCATAGCACCGAATCACTGCGCCTGAGCCTCCTACGCACACGAATCAGACAATGACGAACATCGACGCAATCGGCCTTACCTGGTCCACAAACTCCATCGCTTCCTCCCGCTTGATGCTTCGTATCGAACTCACTTTTTGATTGTTGAACAAGACGCCGTAAAACTTGTCCGCGGTGACCAACATCTCGGGTCGGAACGTCGTCGTGATGAATTGCGCAGTGCCCGCGAGCGACTTGATCATGTCTGGCAACAAAAAAACAATCGTGAGCGGCTGCCACAGAGGAAATACGGGACGACCTACTCGCGACGGCGGTACGGTATTGGGCGTCGAGGTTTGCATCAATCTGGGCACGGTCATAAATACTCGTTTGCGCGCACGCACGACGACCGTCGCATACCTCGTCAAACAAGTAAAATGGTGCAGGGTCGCATTTTTGTATCGCAAACACTGTCAACGGGATGCATCAACGGCCACATCGACGTTTTGGAAAAACCTAGCCTCGTACCCGTAGCGAGCGCGACCAGAGATTTTTGGCCACCAGACAACTGTTGTATCCGCAGGCCTTCGTCGACTTTCGAGTTGAACGAGACCTGTGACCAATCCGAAACGTCAACGCATCGTCCGACCTACCGAAATGACAAACCTTGATGGCAACGCCGGTATAGTTGTCAATCGTGCTCTGCTGGGTGTCGTCTGCCTCGTCCATGGCTTCCTCATCCTACCTCGACCGTCAGCCACAGTCAAAGGAAGTGGTGCCTCGACAGACCTGGTCTATCCGCCGTTGAATGATCAATCTACCTCGGCCAGCAGGCACCAATCCCTCGAACACCTCCTCAAAGTTGCTCGCCACTTGTTTGAACGTCCGCTCGATCGCCTCGTCCTTTCTCTGGTCGAGCACCTGCACGAGCTCCTCGATCGACGCCGCCGAGCTATCCAGATCCTCCCGCCGTTGCAGCAGCTGATCGCGCTGCTTCGTAAACGAGTTGTACTGCTCAAACGCCTTCTTGTTCACGTGAGCAAACTTTTTCAAGCCCTCGTTCACCGTATGAAGCTTCTTGACCAACTGAAGACACGTGCCACGTCAGCCAACCTCGTCTGTTTCACAGAACACGCCAGAATCACGAACCCGATCGAGCTTGTCGCTCGTGTACTTTTCAAACGCTTCTTCTGGCAAAACGCCAAGATCGCGAATGTTGCGGTTACATTCGTCCTTGCGTGCCGTCAGCATCTGCTTCTTGGCAAGGTACCGTTCCGTATTCTTTTGCAGTTTCGTCACGCTCCGACTGTCTTCCGATTGTTGCTGCTGCGCATTCTCCAATGTCGATCGCAGCTCTTGCAGTTCCGTGTTTAGCTTCTCGACGTCCCTGTCGGCATCTGTGCGCGCGTGAGAGACTGACAAACGTGAACCTGTTACGAAGGAGCGCGTACCTTGAGACCGTTTGGTAGCAGCAGTTATGGAGGTACCAAGAGATCGGAGCTCCCGTTTACGCGCATCAAGCGACTCGGCCGACGGATCGTCCCCGCCCGCAGCCTCACCCAGAGACTCTAGCTTGACCTGCAGTTCTCGCTGTCGTCGACGAAGACTTTCGTTGAGCTCAATCTCGATGAGATTCTTCCGTCCGTCCAGCTATGCACAACAAAATGATTCAGCCAAACCGTCGCGGTAAAAAATGAAAAAAAAAAAAGAACGACTTGCGTTGGTTCGCGCCCTGCCCAACTCGACTACTTGCCGTCTCCGCTCTTCCACCTCGATGCCCAACGCGTCCATCATGCTTGCCTCTTCGTCCGTCAAATTCTGCGTCAGCGGGGTCGACAGTTCCTGTCGATACCCATCCGCCCGCGCACGCGTGCTGTTCAGCTCCGTTTCGAGATCCCCAATCTCCGTCTCGAGCGCGACCGCTCGCCCGTCCAGCCGTTCCCGTTCCTTGCTCAGCGAACTCACGTCCTGCAAAAAATTCTCTCTCGACTCGCGCGCCTGCGCTTGTTGGAGCGCCAGCACCTGAATCCGGCCCGTTATGCGCGTGATCTCTTGTTCCATCCGCGCGATCTCGGCCTTGACCTCCTTGGCGCGCTTGTCGTCGGCGTCGAACTTGGTCCGCCAGGAGGCTACGGATTTGATAGCTTCGATGCGGGACCGCCGGACGTCGTGGTAGCCTCCCGTCAGGGCACCCTTTCGATCAACCCTGTCACCGTCGAGCGTGATCGTGTTCACCCCGTGACTTTTCACATAGGCCGCTGCGACAGTCAAGTCTCGGCACACCCACGTCTTCCCAAACACTTGCAAGAACGCCTTTTGGTGATTAGCGTCGAACCGAATCTTGTCGATCAGAGGGAGAGCGTCTTGAGCTGGCGGAACCGACGCGAGGGGTTTGGGTTTGAGACGGTTGAGTGGCATAAAGGTAACACGACCCGTCTTTTCTTTTAGCATGACCTCGAGGACCTTCGAAGCCGTCTCGTCCGTATCCACGACGACATGGAAAAGGCTAATAAAGGACGTTTTAGCCACGTGAATATGCTGACGAACACGTCATTTTACCTGTTCCCAGCGGTCAGTTCGATTGCAGTGCTAAACGTCGGGTCCGGGATCTCAAAGAGACGATACAGTGGGCCATAGACGCCTTCCAAGTTGTGACGTTGCGCGATCCGATCGACGGCACGTAGACCAGAGCCGGTATCCTGCAGGGGCTTAGCATATCCAGCCAACGATGCGGACGCACAGACTCACCTTGTCCATCATGGAAGCGAGATTGCGTTCGGCAGACTTGAGTTCGTCACCTGCGTGGGCAAGGAGACCACCCAACTTGGAATCCTCTCTCCAGAGTTCCTTTCGCCGCTCGCCAAGGTCGCTCTGTTGATCCTTGAGCTCCGCAAGTTGCTCACCCAGAGTCCGCACTCGCTGCTTCCCGTCCTCTAGACTGCCATGGATACCGTCCATCCTTTGGACGATCTGTTCCAACGACGTTTTCGTCGATGCAAGATCTCGTTTTGTGGACTCGAGTATCGCAGACCGGGTATTCTGATACGCATCAAGCGAAGCAATTTCTTGTCGAAGATAATTGTCTCGCTCCGCCTTGGTTCGAAAGCGCTTGACACGTCCTTGCTTGGCGAAGAGGGCGTTCAGCTGGGTACGTGCTTCTTCCATCTTGCGCTTCTCGACGGATTCTCTGGCGCGGGCATCATTCCATTGAGGAATCAACTGAGAAAGCTCCCTTTCTTTCGATTTGATCTGCTGCTCCAAACTCGCTATCTCGTTTCCAAGCACGGCACGGCGCTCGTCCTCGTTTTCGCCAGCGGATTGTAGGTCTGCGATGATACACTCCAACTCTGTGCGTGATCGGACGAGCTCGGAGAGCTCGGATTGCGCATCTCGACGAGCAATGCCAAGGGTCGACAAGTTGTGTTTGGTCTGCGAGATTTTTTGCTCGAGGCGCTAAGAAAAAAAAAAAGACACGTGATATATCACAGAACAAAGGGGAAACGAAACTGGGCTCACCTGAATCTCCTTTTCACGACTATCGTACTGCTCGCGACGCATGTTCGCACCATGTACTTCTCCCCGCCTTTCCTCCTCGATCTCTTCCAACGCCTCACCGACTTCTTCCAGTTCACGTTGGTACAAGGCGTACTCGAGGCAGCGTCGCTCCTTGTCCTTTTCTTGAAACTCGCGCAACTCTTCTTTTTCCTCCTCGAGTTCAGCCAAACGTGACTCGATGTACTCGAGCAGTTCGTTAATCTTGGTACGCTTCGCGTCCGTTTCCGCCATGATGCGAAGGGACTCGGTACGGCGCTGTTCGTAAACTTTGGTTCCAGCTACTTCTTTGAGAAGAGCCAGGCGTTCGTGGTCCTTTGCGTTCGTGAGCGCAGTAATCTACGACGAATCAACGTCAGCGTGCGTGATCGGATAGAGAAAACTCGAGCGTGTTACCCTGCCCTGAGGAACGATATAGTACGGGTTCGATTTGCTGAAACCGGCACTCTCGAGGAGGTTCATGACGTCCGCCTTGCTCGCGCTCTTCTTGTCAAGACTGTATTCGTCCTTTTTGAGACCAATCGTTCGTCGAATGATCACCTCGTCGCGTCCGGTGGGGAACCGGTTATCCGTGTTGTCGAAGACGATTTCCACTGCGGGTCCTGTGAATGAGAGGAACGCAGGGTGGCGACGAAAACGTACCGTAAGCAGAGAGGGTGGTAGTCACCGAAACACCTTCGTGTAAAAGCGCCTGACGTTCCTCACGAGACATTGAGGTATACGCATCGGAAAGGACGAACCGAATGGCTGTCGATATAACCTAAGCATCACGCGGACAGAAGTATGGCTCGATAGCAAGGCAAACCACCGCTAGGAAAGTGCCCAACCCCACTCATATTTTGTCCACGTTCGACATTGTCACAATTGTTTTAAACGGAACCTCACCTGCAAAAAAGTTGCTCTTTCCAGACCCATTGCGTCCGACCACTACATTGTGTCGCGGTGAAAACGGTTCAATCTGTGTTTGATCACGGTCTTGGTACGTATCAGCAACGCTCGAGCTGTTAGATACGGCAAAGAAACACTAACAAGACTTGAACCCCTGGATCGTCAAAGTCTTGATGTACATTGACACGAAACGTTAAATTTGCAAGGCGAACCTGATATTCCAGTTCGATAGCTGTGGGGGCCGCGTTGGACGAAGTTCCGCTGGTTAGTGTCGAGTTGTCAGTAGGGGTCGGGTCATTACAAGGCGCGTGACATACGCGTGACATATCACGTGTTACCGTCACACTCGCGTCAGGACTCAGGACAATCGATGTATATATTTCGATGACAAGTTCACAGAACGATACATGCAGCTACCTTATACATGACGGGCAGTAAGCTCGGCATAAGTTACATGCATACAATATCGCACTGCTCATCCCCTCGCGTCACCGGAAGAGGCAGTCGTGATCCTGTCTCGAGAACGTGTACCGCCGTCCCACTCGAATTAAAATGTAGGAGCCAGAGATTCACACGCATCGGGGCCAGAGGTTTGCGAAGAGAGCACCTGTTCCGACTTGGAGATCGTACGCCGCCATCCCACTCGAATTAGAATGTGGGAGCTGGAGGTTTGCACGCGTCGAGGCCGGAAGTTCGCGAAGAGAGCACGATTCTGAAATCGTCCGTCGCCGTCCCACTCGAATTAGAATGTGAGAGCCGGAGACTTGCGTGAATCGAGGTTGCACGATCTTAAACGACTACCACGGCCGATGCGAAAAGGAGAAGGATGCGTCACGGATTTCCGCCAACTCGAGTTGGCGCTAAGTCGCACGATACATCCTGATGTTGACGAAAAAGAATGGGAATGGCCAGGTAGTGTCGATATCGAACTGAGTAAACTTGCACGCGAAGCCCAAGCGTCGTCCCATGGATTGTCACGAATTTTCTGATCATGTCTGGTTTTCTGAAATTTTCTGGACAGCGATGAGTGAGAACTCGACCAGAAGATATCGTTGGACAGCAGACCTGAAAAAGAATGACGACAGTTGGTGATAGAAGTGATGGCAATTGAAGCAAGGAGCGACAAAAGTTGGATGTAAGGAGCGTCGGAAGTTGGATGTAAAGAGTGACGAAAGTTGGATACAAGGAGCGACGTCAGTTGGAGTAGCTGGCACTAAACCTGTTACTCGGATCGCGTCGGATGAAGGACTTCGGCATGTCAGCAAGACTTACCGGTAAACGAGCGACGATAGTTGGTTTCGAAGAGGAGAAAAGGGGTATATTGATGATGAAAGGACCATTGAACAACAAAGCGTGTTGCAAACCATGGTCGCCAACAAATGGTTGAACGAAACCGACCCACTACCGCCAGCCTCTTTATGGGCCAGGCAAATGACCTCAACTGCACCAACGAGCAGTGGAGCTTGAAGTCGTTGCCGGCGGGCTGACAATAGTGGTACGGCCTCGCGATGATGGCGTCCATCCGAGTCGGTTGACATACCAGAGCTGCCCGCCGGAATCGTGGATATCCCCAGTCATCCACGAAACGACATGTCTACCGGCGGGCATCTCAAATTGAGTACAACAGCTGGGCGGTGCAATCGTTGATAAACTCACCTAAATCAACTTAGAACCCGCCAAGGCCCAAAGGTACGATAACACCATCGAAAGCACTCTGCTTGTCAGAGCCCAAGCGGAGCGCGACGAAGAAAATACAAAGGAACAGAAAGGAAGGAAGGAAGGAATGGCTTACCAAGAAGGAGAGAAGGCATTTTATACTCGAACATCTGTGGAGCTGTCCAGATTAAGCAATCGTGATCGGCGGCAGACCAGCTCAAAGTCATCAGGTCGATTTCTTCGAACCCCAAACTCACGACGAGTCGTTCAAGTGCTCATCGTCGATTGAACCTGATGATGGGATGGACCCGACGGCTGGAGCTTCACTGTCGTAAAGCCAAACAACCTCACATTTTTTTCAACCCATGGTGAGCGGTCGAAAAGAAAATGCACGAAAAATGCGAACGAGCGACAGTCGTTGATGAGGGGCTCCACTTAAGAGACATAGGTTCCCGAGCCTTGTGGGCCGATCATAGTTGATGGGCCCGGGAGAGGGGATCCATGTCGCGTGACTTCCAACAACACAGATTGTAACAGGATGAATCGAGCCAAAAATAAATCTCTCGCTGTTGTTTCCTGGGGGTGTTTCGGGGGGTTAATATATGCTGAACACTGGTAACTTGAGCTTGCCAGCGAGGGATGTGATAAGCGTTCCTGATCCAGTGTATCGAGAATGAAGGGAAATTCTGCCGAATTGGTCTGGAGTAGAGCCGCAACCAGCTCCAATAAGAATTTATGTGATGCGGAGGCATTCATGCTCATTGCACGACGTGAGAGCAACTTTCAAAAGGAAATCCCCATTTGGTGCGTGATATGATACAGTCACATTGATCGACAAGTAAACGAACCAATGAGGATGAGTTACGAAGCTGCAATGCAGTGAAGAGCAAACCACTTGGAAGCGTTGCCCCCGTAAGATTATGTTTGAGCAGAAGGTATTCCACGGTAAAAATGAACCTTCGTGAAGTGGCGACTTGAACGAGTTAGCCAGTCCTTCATGCGTGTCCTCCAAAACGATGTGATACCGTGGTAACTTGGCTGGAATAAGTTCTTCAGCGAAATACTCCTGGAAGTCGAACTATAAGTTAAAATGTGAATACTCGATGGTTAAAACTCGCCATGGCACTCAAATGAGAGAGTGTGATGATATCAGTCTCTTCGTTATTAATCACAAGGCTTCTACAGACGTCCAATTACTCGTCATTATTCATCAATATAAAATGGCGACTTAATACCTGCCGATTTGGGTAGATTGTGAGTTCTGCAAGAAGTTCCCTCACGAGCAGAGGCTGTAGGGCACTGACGAACCAGACCAGTGCACATCGCACTATGTATACATCATCTAGGCACCTGTCTATTGTCAGGAGAATCCTTCTGTATGTCTCTTCGAGCCCTTCCAGAGGGCTCTCAATGATCCTCCGGATTTCTGATATTTTTCGAGCGTGTCGATCTGGCACTGAACCCAACGAAACCTCGGAACAAATGACTGTCAATATATCATTATATAGCAAGTATTGAATTCCTATATGTCATCCGCTCCGGCACATAATTTGGACCGAATCTCCTTTTTCAGCCGGCCATGGGATGTTCTCAACCGAGGTCGTGAGTCAAGTTCCCTAGTGACGTGAAGGAGGATATTTTTGAGAGGTCGGGTCGTAGCGAATACTTGAACATCGCCACTAATCATGATCAGCCCGTCAAGGAGGCTCTCTACCTCTTTACATTCGTCGAGTCCATCGACAATGACGAACGGTTTCCGGGGACACAGACTTGCGACCCTGAACAAGTAACCTGATAATCCCTTGACATTGTAGGAGGGGTCAGGACGACTGTCGTGCAGCTCATCTAGTAGACCTTCCGAACCGATCATGATAACCGAAAGATGAGATGTCAACTCGACAGACTCATAACTTCAACAGCGCTCGTAGACCGTTTAGTTCGAAAATCACAGTAAGAAATTCCCCGTCGTTGAGCGAATTCTCGAGGTCATCGATGACAGAGGATCTACAAACATGATCAATATCACTGATTCACGGTATGAGTACGGAAACACACACTAAAACCGTTTTTCCAGAATCCGCTTCATGCCAACATGTCAGTAACTAATGACTTCCGAGGACTGCATGTGACTACCTTTCCCTTGAAGCCACAAAAACGAAGCTTTTCCCTCCCTCCACGAGTGAAATGTGATAGTGGCTAGTAACCACAAACATGATTTCAAAAACTTTTTGGGTTTCTGAGCTTGTGATATCATTAGTCAAGCTGGCTCGTATTACTTAAAAGGGACAAAAAAATTTCCTTCCTCTCATATCGTATCAGTACACTTGAGACCATCCATGACTTCGCGATACCACGATGTTGCTACTCAAACATTAGCATCTGACCTCCGACGAGGCTACAACACTGATTTGGTTGCTGCCTACCCGGGGCCTTTATTCTGGTGGTTCCTGTGCAATGGCATCACAAACGAACTGCCCAACCTCAGAAAGTTGACACTCACCATATGTCTATCGTAAGCAAGCAGTGAAAATGAGCCTTGTGAGCCTGAAAGAGTATAATGACTGCGTTGATACCATCTTCTTCACAAACAAATCACCGAGACGGGGTAAACTCAGACCAGGACCATGCTTGCATTTCAAGTTCAATATGTAGTAACTTGTTCATCTCTCTCAACGCGTCCAGGCACGTGTCTGGTTCGCTACCGGACAGCCAGTTCAGGGAGCGATCGCCCAGCATATAATGGCGAAATAGCATAGGATTGTTGAGGGTTTGGAGAGTAGCTTGAGAGGTGTTGATGATTATCTGGAACTCGAATTCCGGCCGAATGAAAGAGTCGAACTTGTCCGACGCCTCTGGTGATTGAATATCGAGTAACAATACCCTGGATCCGCTGCGTGGCCAGTACGATCGGGCCGTGGATACATTTTGCAGGGTCCATAGATCATGGATTCCGTTGCGGGACAAGGGAAGAGGTGAGGCGGTGCGACTACGTTATGTTAAACTTGACTATATACGCGTGTAGGTGCGACGTTCAACAAATGGTAGGCAATGCTTGTGCATAGTAGATCTAAATTCTCGATCATGCGCTTTCAAATCATTTGCAACATTTTTTTTAGATTTTCATGCGACAAGTTGTTAGAATGAAACATGCAAGTACCATATACACCATGGCGAAAAGCTAAAGTTGCATGCACACCATATCACACCCATGTCCATCTCCACGCATCATCGGAAGAGGCGGTTGTGACCGAGTCGGTGGATCACCGTCGTACGTCGCTGTCCCACTCGAATTAAAATGTGGGTGCCAGAGACTTGCGCACGTCGAAGCCAGAGGTTCGCGAGGAGGGCGCCAGTTCCGAGGTCGTGCATTACCGTCCCATTCGAATTAGAGTATGGGAGCCGGAGGCCTGCAGGAATCAGATCCAGAAGTCTGCGAGGAGAAGGTCAGTTTCGAAATCGTGCGTCGCCGTCCCACTCGAATTAGAATGTGGGAGCCAGAGGCTTGTGCGGGACGAGGATGGCCAGGTGGAACCAAGGTCGAATCTAGGTAAACTTTCTCGCGAAGCAAAAACGCCGTAAATTGTATAATGCCTTGCATCGCCTCATAGATTGTCGGGAATTTTCTTGTCATATCGGATTTTCTGGAGTTTTCTTAACAACGCGAGTGAGAAATCGATTAGAAGATATAATTAGCATACCTGAAAAGGAGCGACACCAGTTGGAGAGGGAGTAAATGGCAGTTGAAAAACGAGCGATGGAAGTTGGGTAAAAGAGTGACTGAAGTTGGATAAAGCGAGCGACGCTAGTTGGAAAATGATGCTACTGGCATTTATGTCAGTGCAACGAAAAGAAACAAATAATCAGAATCGCACACTGGAGGACACCACTACTACATAATAATCAAATCTAAACGAGTGACGATAGTTGGTATTGAAAAAAAAACTGTTGCAGAGATTGCGTCAAATAGGGAACTACGATAACCTCAACGAAACTCACCGGTAAACGAGTGACCATAGTTGGTTTCGAAAAGGGTATATTGATGGCGAAGGGTCCCTCCAACGATCAGGCGTGTTGTAGAACGTGGTCGCCAACAGATGGCCGAACGAAGTCTGCCCATCACCGCCAACCACTTGACGGGCCAGACCATGACCTCGACAGCACCAGCGAGCACTGGAGCTTAAAGCCATTGCCGGCGGGTTGACGATAGTGGTACGACCTCGCGGTGGCGGCATCCATCCAAGTCGGTTAGCATGGAGGTTACCCGCCAGAATCGTGGATGTCCCCAACCATCCAAGAGACGACGAGAACCAATGGACATGTCTGGATGGCGTGTCTGCACAACAGTGGGACCGTGTAACTGTCAATAAACTTACTTCAACCGACCTGGAAGCCCCCCAAGGTCCAGAGGTACCATGCGACATCGAAAGCACATCGCCCGACAGAGCACAAGCGAAATGCGACAAAGAAAAGAGAAAGGATTTGAAGAAAGGAATGGCGTACCCGGAAGAAGGGAAGGCCTTTTATACTCGAACATCTGTGAAGTCAGCCACATACCAAAGTCCAGATTTGGACTATGATCGGCCATGGCCTCTGAACATTCTGGTTTAGCATAATACAGGCGACCGAAAGTAGAGTCTATGTGACAAAATCGGAACAAGCTCAGAATTGTGGTAATGAAAACCATCACTTCCAAGGATCAAACAGTACCTTACCACATCTTCCCTTATCAAAATCGTCGTATGCCTTCGCCGCTACGTCAAATCCGACGACCTTCTCCACCAGACTCGTCTCTCCCCCGACTTCACCAAAGATGTCTTGTCTGCGAAGTAGCAAATCAAGTGCCATAGGAAACATCGCTCGCACTGGGCAGCGCCCAAAGTCAAGCGACACGTTCTTATCGTATAATTGTCGACCAGTGTAGGGTATCTGCTGCTCTGAATGCACACCCACCGAGGTGATGCACCCAAACGGTCTCACCAATTCGAGCGCGAGTGAAAGGGCGCTCGTATTTCCGACCACCTGTACCAAAAAAAAGAATCTCAACTACACCCTTGATGTCACGCTCACCTCCAGAACAACATTGCATCCGATGCCTTCCGTCCATTTCGCTACGGTATCTCTGCTCGCTGCGATGTCAGCTACCTCCAAGTACCCACTCCCCCGCTTGTCATATGTCTGCGAGACCTTGTTGTATATCATCTCCACTTTGTTTCGTCGAGCTTCTACCGGATCGATCGCAATAATGCGAAACCTGATGTCCCTTGCATAAAGCATGTCGAGCAGCGCTATGCTCGCGCACTTTTTCCATCGTAACCGTATTAACGACGGTAAGTACGACGAACGTCCACTTACCACTCCCACTGGTCCAAGGCCGACGATCGCGATCGTCAGCACCTTGTCTTCTGCCTTCAACGGGACCGAAAAGCTACTACTATCCGGTACGTTAGCCTCAGAAAACTGGGGATACGGCCACGACGTCAGCATCGGCAACGTCTTTGGATGATTCAACGCCTGAAAAGCTGCAAATACACCCGTCGGTAAGATGTCGCTGAGCAAAAGCAACGACGAGTCTGCGAGCCTCCCGATTGTCTCTTTCGTCGTCTGGTCAGATCGCACAGAGGCAGCCGAAATTTCTTCAAGATTGTAGAGTGTCCCACCCGCTCGTGGGACTCGGACGTACTGGGCTTGCCCTCCAGGAGTATTCGGCGTTCCAAAGAGTCGGCTTTCCACACATCGGCAAATGAAGCCAACGCGGCAATAACTGGCAAAAGTGAATTACGATGACCGTATCACATGGAAGGTAGAAAATACGCACTGACATTCCCCACACGACACCGTAAAGGGTGAAACGACTTTATCTCCAACATTTAGAGTAGAGTACAGATGCGGTCGACCGGTCACTCCAGAGTGAAAATTTGCGCCGAGGGCAAACACTTCCCCGATGAATTCATGTCCACAGATAAAACTGATGGATGTTTATTCATCACAAAATCTTGACGCGCGCGCTAACGCTGCTCACGATTCTGTCTGCCCCTCGGTACCGCGATAGACATGTAAATCGCTACCACACAGCCCTGCAAGCTGACAACGTCGGAGACGAAAATTTCAGGGATGTGCGTTCAAAATGGTTTTATCAAAAGTAACATGCCTTGACTTTGACTATTGCATCGTCTGGATGTTCAATCCTGTGCATATCATCAAGTGTGACAAACACCCCTGTGAACGGGCACATACTTTGGGATAGGGACCTCCTCGACACGGATGTCGTATGCTGGAGGGTGCCAACGTACCACGAAATTGCATTACAGACAGCTGAGTTGAGGTTAATGTCAAACTTGTAGAGTTGATAACGATAGTTATTGCGCCAGCGGCTATCCGGGCCGGCCCTGATTGCGCCGTGGGCCTCAGTACCACGCAAGTGTGGATCTGGTGCACGTGTGCTTGTCTGACGATTAGATCCGCCCTGCTGTCAGCATCTGTCAACATCTTGTCCGGAATTAAATGGCTGATGGGCTATTATGATTTATGATTTATGATTCCTTGACTACACGGTAAGGTCTCAACAAGAACAATTTGGACCGAACTTGAGGATCATTCACCTGGACCGTAGGAAATCTTCTCACGCTGCTAAGAAGGTCACTGCGATGCTATTAATGATCCGACTCGAGGTATGTTCTTAGTTGCGCTTAAATGTATCTGGAGAACTGGTTTGCGACCTTGCGAAGGACGCAAAAGCATCAAATTCCGATTTCGGGTTTCCGACGGAAGAGAACAACTAATACTAGCACTTATCAGGTGGATCCCTGGGCCCTCGAACCTGGCGTGTCGCTTAATGATACGGCGTAATATGATTTCCCAATACGCATGGGGATATTCATCTCAGCTGGATGTTATAAGTCCGTTTCTCGTGGCTCCTTCTCTGGATTCGCATCTCTTCCTGTTTGTCAGTCATGGCGTCAAATGATAATGAAATGCTTGGTGCAGTACTGATCATCCGCCACGGTGATAGGCAAGGTTTTTATCAGAGCCCGACGACATATGCTGCGAGCCAGACGCAGATTACACCCCTGGGTAACGTAAGGTCGTCGCTATCTTCAATAGGAGCCATAGTCTGAATCCTCTGACGCTTTCAGGAACAAGTGTATCAGCTTGGCCAGCTTTTGCAGTCGATATACCTGAATGCCTCGTCCCCCTCTTATATCCCTGGGATGAGCACGAACCTCTTCAACCAGTTTCAAGTGTATATCCGCGCTGATCTCGGTGGTGAAAGTGGTGTCGTGTATGATTCGTGTGTCTCGCTTACACAAGGTCTTTGGCCCGCAACGGTTGATAATAACATTACGCTCGCCAATGGGTCGACGATCATCGCCCCGCTTGGAGGATACCAGGTTCGTGCCGTGGTATAATCTCCTCGTCATTACTGATTCGACTTTTGTCGACCACCAGTACGTCCCTAGTACGCCATCAGCAAACATCTGCTTGTGATCAGGATGGCTAACCAAGAATTCAAGTCGACGCCGTGGACCCAAATTTAGATGTCTCGCTGGAAGGGTTCTTGGACTGCAATGTTAATACCTTTCTTCGTTTTCTTCTCTCCCATTGTACTCAGTTGGCTGCAGACGTTTGATACACACACGACCAACTTTTACGACTCTGAAGAGTTCCAACAGATGGCTAACCAAAGTGCTGCCTTCCTTGAGCTCCTCCCTCCCTACCTGGACGGTCGTTCTGTCAGCTTGGAGAACATGGTACGAACACTTGCCGACTTGAAGTGTATTCTCTACATCGCGTCTGACATACTTATAGTGGAACGTACGTTGGATTTGCATCATTTCCGTCACGCGAGAACGACGCCTTCCTTCAGATATATGACTATATGAACGTCAACAGCATCCACAACGCCACCTTCGCTGATGTCCTTCCTCCTACCTTCCTCGCACAAGCTCGCGCACTCGCAAACTGGCACGAATACAACATCTTCACCGACCCAAACACCGCTGGAATCGGAAACAGTGCGTCCCTGTCGCAGACTCGATCTCTCACCGGGTTGAACCCACACACTTGGTCACAGTCGCCGGCCAAGCCATCGTGCCCTCGATCCTCGAAGCATTCGATAACATCGTGAACACGACGAACCCTGTCAAGCTGATGATCACGGCCATCGCTTACAAGCCTTTCTTATCCCTCTTCAACATGACGGGCATCGCAGCCGCCAACCCAGAGCTCGCTGGCATCGGTCAGTTTTACACCATGTCATGCCGTGCTACATGTCCCCCCACTGATTCGTGTACGCATGTTCAGTGGACTATGCCTCTGCGGTTGCATTCGAGGTTCGGCAGCCGAGCTCTGGAGGTGAACCCGTCATTCGGTTCAATTTCAAGAACGGCACGCAAGACTTTGCGACGTACAACTTTTTGAACCAAACCGGGGACGTTCCCCTTTCCACCTTCATCGACGCCGTCGCCGTGAGTACCACTCTGACGGGGCGATATACGCGCTGAAACCAACTTTGAAACGACCGAGATAGCCCTATGCTGTGAACACCACTGCCGACTGGTGCAACGTTTGCCAGAACTCTCAAGATAGGGGATGCGGTGCGCTCACGCTCGCTGCTCAACAAGCGCGCTCGGCTGCCTTGTCGCCTATCGGCCCTGTTGGCGCAGGGTTCCTAGGGGCGGGGCTGACGCTCGCCGTGGTCATTATGTCACTTGCGATGTTGATGTTCCTGGGATTGTTGAGCTTTGGCAAGAAACAGAAGAAGTGGCAGACGTCGGCAAACGACGATGAGGTATGTGCTTGCAAGAAAAGGTCTGTTGGACGCTGAACTGCGCATGTAGGTCGAGCTACGGAAAAGCCCGAGCAAACAGAGTTCCCTGAGGGCCGACAGCACCTTCGGAAAGCGACAAAATGTCTCGTGAACGAAAACCAATCATGATCATTGGAAGATAATGAACAAAGGTCTATGAAACATGTATACTGACACAACGCATGATGAAAATGGAATGTTCGTGATGTATTAATGTTAATCCAGGTCTTGAGAGCGAGAGAAGTGCAATGATATAGATGGCAAATCGGAGAATCGAGGTTGTATCACCTCCAGTCGTGGTCGCTGTCGGCGGAATCGCTGACAAAGTCTTCGTCTTCGGTGGCATCATGAAAAAAATCTAGAAGGTATGTTAGTTAATGGTCATTCGATCTAAGTGTTGCACACGACCGTCATCGCTGTCGGAATCCTCCTCATCAGGATAGTCATTCTTGTAGTACTCTTCGGCTGTGAGCGTTTATGAGAACAATAACGCGATCCTAGATGCGACACAAACCATTGGAGTCCTCGTCTGCTTCATCCTCTTCCTCAGACTCAGAGTTGTCGGTTAAATCCTCGTCTTCCACGGATGGAGGAAGGCCGGTCCTATCGAATATCAGTCTTTCACTGACGAGGTTTACAAAGCATGCCTACACAGTTCCAAAGTTTGCTGCGAAAGAATTCCACTCGGATAATGTGTATGGTCTTCGGTAAAATACGTCCCACACGTAATCTCCGCTAGAGACAGCTTGAGAGTTTGTATTGGAAAGGGCACCTGGAACGGTAGTTTCTTGCACTGTCAGAGTCGGACTATGAGCTTCGCGATATCAGGTAAAAGAGTGTTATATACGTGTCAAATAATCCTGAAGCATGGGGAGGAACTTTTCCATCTCGGAATCCATGGGAGGCAAAGAAAGACCCTGGTTTTGAAGGACTGCATCGTACATCTGGAAGTCATTTCGGGCGACATCCTTCGAAGAAAGGACTTTTGGACTTATTCGATAGCGATAGCACAGATTAGGCTGGGAAACAAACTGGATTTGCCAAGGGACGCACGGACTGGTAGGTCGTCTCTTTGCTCTGAAATCGTCCCCTTCGCTCGTCATTCTAACAGTATAGCGTCGAGCTCCGCTATCTGTTCTGGCCGCTCCCGACTCTCGGCCGGGTGGCGGTTGTGCCTTTGTGTTCTCATTTGAGCCTTGTGCCAACCTCGATATCTGAGACTGGTAACATGGACAGACAAGAAATCCAGCATGAGGAACGCGCACGACCAAGATACACATTATCGACCCACTTGGATATTCTGTCTCACTTGATTGTCTTCCCAAGCATCGTGCTCGACCGTCTGCGCGAACTGGAACACGTCGACGCCATCGCGGGACTTTTTCCGCTTGTATTGCGATTCGACGACTACTTGCAATATGAGTGGGTTCCGGGTGAAGGAGGGGTGACCAAATGCGTACCGAGCGCATCCAAGGGCTCCTCCGTGCGCTTTCGCTTTATGCGCAAGATGGTGTAGGCGCGGCCTTGCACCTGTGCGTCCATCATGCCTAGCTCGACTTGATGGTCGTTGTCGTTGGTGGAGGGAAAACAAGGTGACTTGGGCCATTCGGATCACATAATCGGGTCACCACAACCAACCAACGCTTGCTCCATTGTTCATCACGCCGTCCCTTGAACTCGCATTCGGTGTCGCAAATCCCGGCGTGGTCCTGTGGACCTCGCGAGTCGACAAAACCTAACGGAAGCGGTTGGTCGTGAGCGTGTTCGAAAACGACCGGTGATCAGACCGCACTGGCAGAAATGAATATCCAGGTCACTAGGTTCGTATCCGCCGCATTGGTATCTCTCATTTCCGCCGGGAGCACACTTCGGCCACATGTATCGGGTTTATTCTTTCGTTGTTTGACCCGGTCTCAACTGTCTCCTGCGCTCATTTCGCATGCCCGGCCAAGTTTCTTGTGAGGCCCAGGGGCTCCAGGGTGGCTCGTTATCATACATGATGCATTCGCGCGAGGAAGTCTGTTTCAGCACGTTTCGAACCCTATAAACAAGGTTGAAAGAGCTTGTTGTTGGAGTGCAACCCCCTTATCCCTGAAACTTTTCGTAACACCTTGTGCGTCGAGTTTTACCCAATATCGAACGTCAGCCTGGTGACGCGTCGGTGCTAGCTTTACTGGCGGTGTCGTAATTGCCAGCTCAGATCCCTGAGTGTCAGTTGGTCCCGTGGTCAAGCCAAACTGTCTCGCCGTTTCAATAGAAACAGCTTATTGTGCACAGCATGTGCGGTCCAGTTGGTTCAACACCAACACCCAGAATAGTCCTCGCATAAACTTCAAATATTTCTTATGCAACAAATATAGCATTCACTATGCGTTCGGACTTTGTGTTCTCGGCCGACCGACCCGCTTGACCAGCAGGTCCACCAAAGTCAATCGGCCGAGGACGAGAACGCCGAAACCCCTGAGTATATCAGTGACTGAGACCTGTGCATAGCGAGATGATGGCGAACGTTTCCTCTCAGCAAGGGATCCACGGGGACTACAGCGCAGACAACTACGTCAAGACCGCATCGTTTGTCTTTTCAGACGAGTACACTAATCCGATTTTTTCCTGGTTAAACGCTTGCCCCGGAGACCGTATCATAGATCTTGGCTGCGGGAGTGGAGAACTCACTCTCAAGATCCAGAATGCGGTCGGCGTCGAGGGCTATGTGCTGGGTGTAGACTACAGCGAAGACATGGTCAGTATCCGATTGTATCCGGACTGTGGGTGCGACAAACGCATCATAGGCATCGCAAGCGAGGAGGAATGGAGTCGAGAGCACTTTTGTTTGCGATGTTCAGAAACTCGAATTGCCGTCTTCCTTGTCGACGGGGAAGCTGTTCGACGCAGCGTTTAGCAACGCGGTGTTGCATTGGTGCAAACATAATCCTGCCGGCGTGCTTGAGAGCCTTAAACGTGTGCTCAAGCCGGGAGGACGATTCGTTGGTGAGATGGGAGGATTTACAAACTGTGTTGGTGAGAATCCTCTTCTATTTTTGCAGATCATAGCTATTCAGAGATTACAGGTGTCAGGATCGCGCTGCACCAGGCTGTGAGGAAACGCGGACTCGATCCAGAAAAAATGGACCCGTGGTATTTCCCGACTGCCGATGAATACCAGACGGTGAGCCAACTGCGAGTCATCAATTCGATACATAAACTGATTCACTTACAGCTGCTGCAAAATGCGGGCTTCCGGGTCGAGACAATAGCCTTGGTGCCAAGGTTGACACCGCTCGTTGATGGCGGCCTTCGCGCGTGGCTACAATTGTTTGCAAGGAGAACATTTTTGAAAACGTTCAACGACACGGACGCAGAGGCAATCATGGAGGAAGTTGAGCAGATGTGTGAAGTCGATTATAAAGATCAGGAGGGCAATTGGTCGTTGATGTATGTCCGATTACGCTTCGCGGCAACACTCGTCGGATGACAGCGACAGTTTGCTGTCTTGATTAGGAGGTCGGCAGAACCATAGTATATGCATGTATCGATGTCGGTCTAAACCAGGAGGTACATTGGACAGGAGACATCAAATCAATGCCGCCTTGCTGCCGCCAACAGTTTCCTAACAGGTATGCAGAACGGGATCATTGACACTTTTAGAATCAACTCCTGTGACACTTGCATGAGGGTCTCGAGAGTCGAAGGAGATACCAGAAGAGGCGAAATCGCTGTAGATTGTCGAACGTAATGGATGGTTAATGTAAAAAGGACTACCTGTTGAAAGGTAAGTAGAAGACAAGGCAGAAGCATTAGCTCGATCAATGACACGAATGCATGTATATATACTAGCAGTGCAGCACCGCTCATAGTCCTGATGCGTTTGTGCGCATCGCGGGATCCTTCTCTGACCGTCAATGTTATATTGCCTGCGTGATCACCTCTTCACGAGCCTACTGAGCTCAGCAATGGAATAAGGCTACATCGTGGGCGGCGAATGTTACGTGTAATTCACAATGAGGCCGGGATCGAAGGCGGTGACAAGCCCCCGACTTCGCACAGCATTCTACTAAGCATCACTGCGTTTCCGATTCGAGTCAGTTACCAACATTGCGTTCGAAATCCAAGGTCTCCGCGGGTGATGGTACCCACTACCCGACATTTTGAAATGAAATGATTTCATATAACTGTAGGCGGATACCGGTGTACAGGTTGACTCATGACATATTTGTTTATTGGCGGGTACTAAACGTGCGCACCACGAGCACCATCACCTTGGGCGGGGTTTGTAAGTGAACCGAGAAATGTCATTTTGAGATTGTCCGTGATTATCGATGCGTTATGCCCCACTTCGTAATGAGGAGCGTAATCGGGTAACCTGAAACAAAAAAATATGAACCTGAGTACTCGTTAGCCGTCACCTGAGCTTACTCGCTGGCAGGAAAAGTTGCCTCGGGACGAAAAAGGAAGGATCGACAGAGGCACAAATAGTCGTCCACAAGGGACCAACAACGGGCGCGATCACGTGACTCACATGGTGAACGCGCCGCACTGGTGTTGCCACGAGCGTGTTCAAACTTTTGTTACGCACTGGCGGCCTCACTGACGAACGCTACGAACGGCCAGCAAAAGAAAATGCCTGTTGAAGACCGCCCCGCATGGCAGACCGACGATCTCGATGAAGAATGGGTCGACGAGGACGACGCCTCGCTCGGTACGCAGTCCATCTCTCTCACTACACCCCTACCCGGCTTTCTGCACACACCGGGCCCACAAAACGAACAAGATACGTGCACAAACGCAGCTGGTACATTCCTCATTAGAGATGATATGCCCGCCGCATCACTTCTTCCAAAGACGCCTAGACGGCAAGTCAAGAAGAGCGGCATCAAGGACTTCTTCAGCCCTTTGGCTTTAGAAAAGATGTTTGAGCCGCCCTCACCGCCTCCGCAGAAGCCGCTGGCGTCGACTCTCACTGCCGCCCCGACCGTGCCCTCTCGCTTGTCTCAGGCCTTCACCCCGAACGACAGCCGGTCTGACTCTGAGTCGAGTTCTCGCAGCATCACGGGTTCCCTCAAGCCCGCATCTTCCACAGCTCTCCTTGCTCCACCTCCAACCGCACTCGGTACACCCAAGCGCCCTTTGGAAGGCCCCTTCACCTTCACCGTTCCACGCCAGATCTCCAGATTTCCGCCGGCGGAAAGCACGCCGGGACATGTATACAGCACTGCTAATCAACCTATGACGGATCCAAGACTTCGTTTGTTCCAACTTCAGTATGATACCTTTACACGCGAGCATCTCTCGGCGATGGTAGACTCCATTGCAGTCAATACTACTTCCGGTGGAAGTGGCGAGGGAGATGGCTCGTCTCCTAGTCCCGTCCATCATTTCCTCTTCAGACCAGAGCATACTCCCGTTTCAGATGATTCACCCGTACGTAGCGTCAAACGGATCAAACTTAGTCCCCCAAGCGAATTTTACGGAGAGGGTGCAGGGGCGGGAGCGATCGTGTCGCGTCCGAGGATACACCGAGTGGATTACGTCGGCGAGTCGCGTTCGCTCATGCAACAGATCAAACAAGCTCGCGATTTCTCGACCATTTCCAGCAGCGTGACATCGCAAACTCCTGCCGCGGACAAATCCTGCGCGAAAACGTTGGCTCGGACCCCTTCGAACGGTCAGTCGAGTCGTCTTACGTGTGTGATGCGCTCCAACTGTGCCTGCTAGATAATCGCGCCGCGTTGATGCCGGTCATCAACGAGAGGAGCAGGTCTGTTACAGCATCATCCACTGCTGCACCGAGCGGGCATTCCTCCCTAGCCATTCGGCAACAGGCAGCGAATCTGATGCAGCAAATCAAGAATGACATGAGGGGTTCGAAACGCCTGTATTCTGCAGACACGGAGCTCTCCCGTTATACCCACGCGGAGCATGAGCGAGCCGACGTCGAGAAATCGCAACACAGCATCTGGTCTAGTGGGGGTCACGAACGAAGCCATCGGAAATCGCCAAAGACAGGGTCTCCTCGCCGCCCCTCGTCCGCTTCACGGCACCATCCCAGCCCACGCAAATTTTCTCGCTCTGTCTCCGATGATCGCGAGCGCAGTCTCGCGCTCGAGATATCCAACATGTCTATCGAAGCCCCGTGGCAGTCGGAGGCAAACCATGCCAGCCCAGTGCCCAACGTCAACATTCCCCGCATCAAAGTCACGTCATCGCCCCTCATCGAGGCATTCCCCCAACCTCCGATACAGATACCTCGTTCATATCCGTCTTCATCCATCCGTTCGGGTAACAATAACGAGGACCTGAACCGATTTGTGTCGTCAAGCACAGCTTCCGGGACGACTATCACCGCAAGCAGTGCGCCCTCATTCGTGAAGCATGCAGGGCCCATCCATATCACGCACATTACGCCATCTGATATTCCGTCACTTCCACAGCGCGTTGGTAGGATGGTGTACGACAAACATCTTATGAAGTGGATGAGAGCGTCCTCACGGCCGCAGTCCGACGGCGATGATATGAGAGATCATGTGTCCGTCACGGATGCCGAAAGCGAGGACCCCTTTAGGGATATTGAGAGCCTGCGGGAAGATGATTCAGGGGGCATGGATGGGAAAGAGCCAAATGTGGTGCAAGCCCCGCAGGATGCAGTGATTCAGGGGGAAGAAGTGCACTCGAAGCAGGACGCCGGCCAGATGGAAGAGGAGGACGAGGACAAGGACGTCAACGACCAGGAAGAAGCGGGCCTGACGTCGTTCACGTTTGACGGTCCCTCTGTCGCCTGTATTCGGGTCGCCCCTTCCGACGAAGACGACGACGACGACGCGGGAGGAGAGAATACCACCGCGTCCGATTCTGACGATGCCGAACGGCCTGCGGTGCCATTGGTGTTTTGCCTGAGAGAGGATCTGCCCAGCGATCCCCCCGACCGGCAGCCCGCTTTCCCCGTCGAAACGACGCCAGTGGTGCCTCGCCGTGTATCCATGGTTGCGACGCCGATGCCGACGAAATCTGTGCTCAAGAGCGGGAGCGTGACGCCCGTGTCTGCGATGAAGGATAAGCACCGCACGCCCGCTCAACAATTGAGCCACCGGAGATCTGTCAGCTTCTCGGATGGCAGGCGCGACGGTCCGATAAGGGGCCTGACCGCAAAGCCGCACGACAGCGACGACGATGTCGCGACGAGCACGTCCTCCATCGAGCCCACGCAGAGCTCTGTCTATCCGATATCAGCGCGGTCCAGACGGATCGCTGAGATGATGCAGGACCTCGAGCAGACGAGTGAGTCGTCCCGTCCGCCCACGAGGAGACGGTTGCTAACGTAGATGATCCAGTCGAGTCTGAAGAGACGCCGACGAGATCGTCGACCCCAGTCCATGGCGTCGAGGAGCTGCAGCTCGTCGGTAATAGACGCCCGAGCAGTCAGGCGGCGGTCGTGGACTCGACTGGTGCTTCTCGGCGCACGTTCTCGACGTCCTGGCGAAACGACGTGTCGGATCAAGATCGAAGGAATGCGACCTTTTTGACAGAGTGCTCTTTTGGAGTTTCGCACGACAAGCTGGTACAGGCGATCACGGACGTGCAGCCCTTTGAGCCACACTGGGAAGACTTGAGCAGCATCGACTTGTCAAAGAAGGGGCTCGACGGCGTCGCAAGGCTCAAGGAGTTTTTGCCCAAACTCGACATGCTAACATTGTATGCACTCCCTTTTTTTTTCATTTATTTATTCATTTCCGCACGCAATCGAGAGGGGTCTGAACTGACGTGAAATTTGACAGAAACTGCAATCAGCTGTCGTGGTTGAGTGGAATTCCTTCATCCGTGCGGACGCTTTCTGCCGCCTCTAATGCGTACGTTCGTCGGGATTAGTCGAAAGATGATGATGGCATGCTGAGCGACCGAAGCTTGACAGGCGTCACATCGTTTGGTCACCTTCAAAACCTCGAGCACCTTGACATCAGCAATAACGATATCGACTCGCTAACTCGTAAGGGATACGCAGTGTGTTATGCGCCAAGTCGTGCTGAAACGTTGATTGGGCGTCAATAGAGCTGCAATGTCTGCGACACCTGAGGGAACTTAGAGCGGACGGGAACCGGATCACTGATTTGGACGGGTTGCAAAAGCTAGAAACGCTGAGGAAGCTAAGCGTTCAGGGTAACCTGATCCGTGAGGTCGATTTCAGCTTATTCCGATGGTACGGTGATTCGCTTTGCCGATTTCCCAGTGCGACGATGACATGGCACGATCCCGTAGGCCACGGTTAGAGATGCTGGACTTGAGCCAGAACCGACTCGTCAGGGTTGCCTCGCTGGCAACGAGTCTTGGAGCGCTAATGGTCCTGAATCTCGGTATGTCGATTGTGGTTGTCAAGCGTACCTGATTGATGGACTTGGCAACTCGAAGACGGCAATTTATTAGATGATTTTGATGCCGGTGGTTGTATGACGAGGCTGCGCATTTTGCGCGCCAGTAACAACCGACTGCACAGCCTCAATGTGGGGCACTTTACGAACCTACGGACGCTCTATCTAGACAACAACGCGCTGGCAGGGCTGCAGAAAGGGGAGCGACTGGTGAAACTGGAAAATCTATCGATGCGAAATCAAAACTGTCGGGAAATGTGAGTTGTTTGTTTGTTGATTGGCTGGATTGAGTGTTAACGTGACGTGACGGGATCTTTCATTATGGGTGCCTGATTGATGGGGATAATGATGGTGATTTGCAGTCATCTCTGTACGCGCCAATTCCGGGATGTGAAACGGCTTTATCTCTCAGGTAAGTGAGGGACAGTTTTAAAAGATGTATGAAGTGGAGCTGAGTGGTTCACTAGGCAACAAACTCAAAACGAATTTCATCGAGGAGGCGTGTTACAATCTCGTCTACCTGGAAGTGGCGGCGTGCCGGTTGACGACGTTGCCGCGCGAGCTGGCGCGGCTGACTCCCAACCTTCGGGTGCTGAACCTCAACTATAATTTCCTGGAGGACGTGGCTGCGCTTGAAGGTCTCACGAGACTAAAAAAGCTAAGCATGATTGGATCTCGGCTAAAGGGGACGAAACCGCTGATCCGTGTACTTGAACGAATGCCGGATGTGGAAATGGTCGACCTGAGGTGAGGGCGCTGTCGGTGTTTCCGCATTCACCTATTTTGAATTTCTGCTGCGACGACCCGAAACTGACCGATGAAATGACAGGATGAACCCGAGCACGCTCGGCTGGTATCTGCCGCTGCTGGTGCGGGACGTGCCTGGGGCATTGCAGCCATCGGAGCAGGGGGGATCGGGGGGGCGTCGCAGGGGTGAGAAGGGGAACGAATACGGGTGGCAGGAGATGGACGCAAAGTTTCGGCGGGACCTGCCTGATGAGGCGTACGTGGGGCGGCTGGCGTACCGGGGACTGGTGATGCGGGCGTGCCCACGGATCCGGATGTTGGACGGGGTGGAAGTGTCGGAGAAGGAACGGGCAAAGGCTAATCAACTACTGCAGGGGATCATGGGAAAGGGGAAGATTAAGGGGAGGAAGGTGGGAGGGGAGACCGATATGGGACAAGGCAGGTGATGGTGACAGATTATGCCTGGCCACATGACTTGATGGGTGATTCGGATCGCGATTTAATTTGATATTATAATATTTTAATGACGGGGGGGGTTGAGGGAAGGGGGGGGGTGAGGGAGGGAGGGGGCTGTGCGGCCGAGGCGACGAATTGAGACTCCGCGCACGGGATAAAGTGTGCCTGGACCGGTCAAAATTGCGACCTGAAACGGTGTACAGTAATCGAGGCGCTGGCGAGGACTTGTGTGTTCATATGGCCATTTGCGGGCGGGATTTCGTTAGGTGATGATCCCGGTTGCGATGGTCCAGAGGACTACCGAGAGGGGCAAGTGGGCGGGGACGGGGCCGATCTGAGGTGTGACAGGTTCGACGTTGCGTCTGCGGACGAGGGTTGAAATTCACGACGGACGTTATTCGCTACCGAGAAGGTCTCGCGGGATTGTCTCGCACATGGTGAGATGAAAAAGCGACGGAACGTTGCCGGCAAACGTTAAGCTTCTTCCCATGGCTAATTACTTTACTTTTGAGTGCCTAGCACAGCGATCGCATTTCATAGGGATGCACATAAAACCCCATATACGACGCCTCCTCCTCCCCCTCCTCCTCCTCCCCGTCCCCGTCCGCTCATATGATCGAGCAGCACTCGCCTCTCCTTGCCGTCTCCTCCTACTCTGTCGCCCACCTCCAGCTCGCCCTGTAAGCGCATCCGCTCCTTTCTCGGCATATGTCATGATCGATCTCCTCAGCTCTGATCCAAAAAAACCAGTCTCGTTCGCCGACGACCCCTCCCCGGCCATTTGGTGGGTCCTTTCCCCGACCCACTTTTTTTTTCTAATTTTTTTTTTTTTTTTTTCCTTTCTTCTTTTCTTCTTTTCTTCCAATTTAGTCCAGAGCCCGGCTTTGCTTTTCCCCAGCGACGAATGTCCACCTCCACCGCCTCCGCCCCAGACACCGACGCCAGTTCCCTCCAAGAGAAAAAGCTCTCTTCGCCCTCCGCCTCTCCCCAGCCAGACAACAGGCCCCGTTCCGTCGACCCCAGCGCGTGGAATTTCGACGACAAGCACCTTCCGGATCCCCTCGACGATACCCCCAAGGTCCAGCTCCCCTCCATCTTTTCCACCTTCGAGGATCCGTTTCGCAGCGACGTCCGTCGCCCCTCCCTCCCCAGCATTTCCTCCGATTCCCCTCCCAATACCCGCTACAGGTCTTCCCCGTATCCCCAGCCTCCCGCACGCAAGTCCATCCCGCCCGCTAATCAATACCACTTCGATACCCCCGACTCTGCAGACAAGTCCCGTGTTAATTATAATTACTCTGAGCCTTCCGCGTATCCCCAGTCTTCCCTTCCGAGTGCACCCGCTTCTTCTTCCCAGATGTCTTCTTTCGCGTCTCCCCTCACCCCTGATTTGCGCACCCAGGGCCCCTACATCGACTCTGATGACTGGTCCAATTCTGCTTCCACGATCACCCGCCCTAGCTCGACTCCGGATCACTCCTCCCTCACCGCCCCACTGAAATACGACGATGGCTTGCGCCACTCTTCTTTCAACCCCCCCATCCCCCAGCAGCAGCAGCAAATGTACCCGAACGCCAGTCGCATCTCGGCCCAGCAAGATCGAAGGCCCTACCCGTCTGGCATTCAAAAGTCCGAAGAATGGTCGTTTCCTAATCAGGACTTTGTCCTGCCGCCTGGCAACCCTTCCTATACTTCCTCGTCCAGTTCCCTTTCTCCCTCCCAGCCGCCCCCGCCGAACGCTGTCCCGTCTCCTTCCTCCCCTTCTGACCGTCCCCCCCAGACCGTCCCTTCCTCCACCCTCGTCGACCGTCCCACCAAAAAGCGTGGAAAGCTCCCCAAGGAGACGACCGACTATCTCAAGGCTTGGCTGCATCGCCATTCCGACCACCCATACCCCAGCGAGGAAGAGAAAAAACAGCTGTGTCATGCCACCGGTTTGAGCATGAGTCAGGTTTCCAATTGGATGATCAATGTAGGTCACGCCCCCTCACTCCTGTGTCGTATGTGGCTCACGGGGCCCTCGCCAGGCACGTCGGAGGATCTTGGCTCCTGCGCACAGAGCTGCGTCCGGGCCCACAACCTCGGCCCCATATCCCCCTGCAACGCGATCCACTCCTACCACGACCATGCTCGAGCCCGTCTCTCGTCGCACCTCGATGCCCCAAGAGTCGTTGCAGCTCTATCATCCCATGTCGCTCCAGTCGATCCCGCCCAACCAGAACCATGCGCCCTCGCACTCGACCGACTATATGGGTTCGAACCGGCATATCGTCGGAATGCCACATCGGTCATCACACCAATACCATGCAGGATCAGGTGCCCTGGATGTGCCTCAATCGAGACACTCTATGGCGTACGTCCCGGGGCAAGGACACCACTCTGGGAACGGTAATCAGACAGGGCACTACATACCGTCTGGAGTTCCAATGTCCGCCCCCCCGTCCCTTTCCGCAAGCCCGTTTGGGTCGCACAGTCTGGGCGGTCACCATCACCACCAATCGCTGTACTCGTCACAGCACCATCAATCGTCCTTGTCTCCCAGTTTCCTCCCGAGCCCAACGCAAGGGCCCGAAAGGCTACCGGAACAGCACACGCATAGTTATTATGGGGAAAGCCAACCGCATCCGACATCCAACCCAGGATCCGCTTTTTCAGGTCCGCATTAATTCGATACACGATGATTGGATAGGGGGGATTCGATACATTTTTGATGCCGAAAACACAACTGCGTGTAACAGTATTATTAGTAGTATCATACTGACTTCACCTAAACCACCTAGTTGCTTCTCGCCTTCTTGCACCTGCACGTTGAAGAAAAATGATTCTTTTTTTCATTTCTTTTTGCTCTAGATGTCATTACCATTATGCGGGTGCAGTCTCCTCGGAATTCCTGGACACATGCATCAGCGGAGAAGGCATTAATTCTTGATGTGACCCAGCCGCATCTGCACCCGATCTGCCAGGGTCGCGACCTGCACTCTACCTTGTATGGTACTAGTTGCCCTTCGCCGTTCTTCTATTCTATTTCTCTTTCTAGACTGCATGTTCGCAGCCTCCGAAAGGGAAACGAAATTGAAACAATTGCTGCCATTTCCGGCCTTGAAGTAGTTGATCCAGGCGACGGCGTGAGCTCGTCGTATTCTTTTTACGAGACATGATCCCGACTTTGCCACAACCGATCGCGATCCCACTTATCGATGTGGTTTGTGACGAACGGACATTCTCGGCTAGGGCCAGCGCCACATCCTCAATGTACCACGCCTTCCTATTTCTTCCCCCCACCCAAATCAAATAGATTCTTTTTCATCATGGCGCGTGCGTGTTCTGATGTTCCATCCCGCCATCGCGTTTTTTTCTCTCTCTTGGGTTTCAATTTTCAATTCCCTGCTCGATTCCGCTCGTTCGTTTTTTATTTGATTATTTTTAAGTTTTGTTTTTCTCACCCGGAAAACGTGGGTATGGTCGGAGTGTCGGAGAGAAATGTGGGGCGCTTTTTGCGTTTCTTTTTTGTTTTTATTTTTATTTTGCCTTGGTCTAGGGCCCCGGTCCGGACGCTCCATGGACCGCGCGCATGGCGCTCCATCACCCAACCGAGGGACGAGAGGGGGACCCTTCCGTTTCCCGCAGTTCAGGCGCAGTCCTCCCCCTTCCACTCAGACACCCGTAGCTAACCGCCCTCGGCCGGACCAAACCGCGGCAAAAACCTCCCTCTTCCACCCACCCTTCACATAAAGGCCAATTTCACCTACCGACCGAACCGACGCGTCATTTTTTTCATTTTTTTTTCTTTCGATCAAACGAAATGGAATGATGCAATGGCCCCCTCCCCTCCCTTTTCTCCCCCTCCCTGTCATGGTCATGTGCTTGTCAAAACGACGACGAGAGAGAATGTGCGAATTTGGTTCGTGGGTCCGGCTCGGCGAGTACTGCGTCCGAACGACGGCTTGTGGATGATCGGGAATGGGAGGATTTGGCTTTGAGGTCGATCGGTCGGGTCGTTGGTCGAAAAAAAAAAGGAATTATGTAAATAACAAAAAAGAGAAAAGAAAAGAAAAAGACTTTTTTTGAAACTTGTTTCGCTGGCACAAGACCCGCTCCATTCCGATCGTGTTGAGAGAATGAGGCCGAGAAGGTGAAGAAAAAGAAAAGAAGAGAAGAGAAAAAGACAGACGAGAACAAGGCACGAGAAAGAGGTGGTGAGAGGCGAAAAGGGGGGTACACTTGCTTCTTTCTTTCCTTGTTTTTCCCTTCATTGTTATTCATTATTGCACTTGGCATAGACACGCACCGGTCACCCCTACCCCACCCCAAGCGCGATACAGCACATCTGGACCTTAGCCGAGCCCAGCTTCGTCGCCGACATACGGGTATAGAACAAAAACAAAAACAAAAAAAGGGACCACGTCATCACCCGCTAGGACCGTGTTGATACGGCGACCAAGTTACACAGCGTTCGGAGACGCGGTGGTCATTTGCAAAGGGGAATTTTAGGTTTAGTGAGGATTTCGAAACAAACCTTTTTTTTTTTTCAGTGTTGCGTCCTTCGAAGAGTCCCGTATCCACCCGGGACCCAGCGCACATAACATATTATATATATATTAATTTTCTTTTTTTTTTTTTCTAGCGAAGTGAGGGCCAAGCTCACGCCGATTTTTCGGACAGCTATCGCATCTCCGACCTCATCGGAACCTGGGGGACTTTTTTTTTTTCGATCAGGACCGCTCGCGCCTTGCGCAACCAGTTGGCGGGGACTGGCAAGGAACCGCAACAAAGGGATAAGGGTACGACGAACGCTACTCCGCCCGAAATACCTAATTACTTGAAGTTTAAAGTGGTGGCGTGGTTATCTCGCTCGTATAAACGTCCTTGCATCGTTATCGCTCGTTAGAGTAACGAGAGATCGAATGGAAGGGAGATGAGCCAGGGACTACATAAGCGTACCCGCCGGGACGACACGGATACATCGCTCGCCGGCTCCGGTCAACCGTGCGCTAAACCATATACGGTAAAACCCCACCCTGCAGCATCATATCAAAGGCACCCCAATCTGAGAAAGAAGAAAAAAAAAAAAAAAGAGGCGAGAACGGGCTGAGGTGTAAAGGGAGAGAAAGAAAAAAAGGATAAAGATAATACGACATGACCCGAACCCCAGCAGCAAAACGTTCCTGTGGAACGGAGCTCCAAATCATAACCCGCCCAAGGCGTTTACGGTCTCGCGCACCGAACACCGATGCAGGCAGGGTCCAACGGCAATCTGAAACGCGCGCGCCGTGCCATCGTGCCGCATCATGTGCCCACCCCACCCTCGCTCACATCCTTCTCCATACCATTCCTTGCTTTGGATACTTTCCCTTCCCGGCCACCGGGATGGAGAGCCTGGTCGCGTTGACGACCGGGATACCGTCTCGCCCGTGTTCCATTCCGCGTGATCAGCTCGTTTCTCCTTTTCTTGCCCCGTTGCCAGTCCAGGCTTGGAAGCGCGACCCGAGTGGGGGGGGGGGCACCGCCTAGCACATACGTGGTAATTGCACCCAGGAACTCGTCCCCAACCGGACCAGTGAGAAAAGCAAGGATTAGGTACAAAGTTCCCCCCTTTGGCACACGGCAAAAGAACCCGAGCGGAAAAAAAAAATGGATGTGATCATCATGATCGGGTACTTGGCAACTTTCAGGCTTCCAAGCTAGTACGTACATGCTGTGGGCACCGCCAACGCGTGCATACCGCCGTAGATCGATTTGATCCACCAGGTTTTTAGGGGTAAATTCTTATCGTTAAGAAAAAAAAAAACGACCAACAATGGAGCGGAGTTGGACGAACAACGTGTGCGGGTCCCGACTTTGTGGACGCCTTGCACAGAGGCAGGTCGGGGTTACGAACCAACTCTTCCCACATGTCTGAGCTAACGACTACGTGGTCCACCACCCCATTCCCGCGGACAAGCCCTCTTCATCCACTCACGGGGTTACGGCCCCTGACGAAATAACGAGATGCACCAGCACCATACCGATGTAGTAGGATTGTGATGTAACGTTACGTTTCACTTAGGTCGTTGATGGAAGGAACTGGACGGATGAAGAGTGGCATATTGTTGCCAGTGCTCGTCCGAGATTTTTCCACAGGACGCGCAACGACACTGCAAGAGCAAAACGTGGGATTAGCTCATGATGCACTGCCTCAGGTTGGGCCACGACAGAGGGAGAGGGCTCGTTTAAGATGAAACGCGGGCGAGAGTGAAGCATAAAAGCACGTCTCGGATAATTAAAGGGTTCGGGAAATGCCACATATGCTTACTTGAAGGTCTTCTCGATAATTACCGATGGGTCGACCGTGAATTCGAGATCACGAACGAGCGTGAAAAGGAACATTTTGATCCTGCAAGCCAAAAATATCAGCATGTACAGATTACCCTTGACCGCAAAAGGAAACAGCGTCAAGAATAGCTCATCCAAGCAAAACACAAGGCTTGTTACCGGGAATCTCCAACATGGCCGTCCAATCCCGTCCGTTGCTACAGGAGACAGCAAAGGCTAAAGAAAGCAAATCAAGCCCCGTGCCTTGGAGTACTGCAGGGAAGGAAGTTGCGATTCCAGCGGAAAACGCCACGGGCGTAGGAACAAGGACGACTAGAACCATATGCGATTACTCACTCGGCCACTGCGAACCTATAACCAATACACCCGCGGTTTCCGCTCAGAAACGTCAACGTATTAGAGTACAAGCCTTGAATCGCCTTGCTACTCTCCGGCGGATCCCTCCACCGCTCAGGCCTGCATGCGCGCCACTGATCAGATGTGGCTCCTTCCTCAGGGTCAACAAAGCAGCGTAATCGCGTACCTGAAGATGTGTGCATCCTGACCCCATATGGATTTGCTTTTATTAATCGCTTGAATAGGTATCGTGACGATGTCGTGTTTGGCAATCTTTATCGTCGCACAAAGCTGGCCGTACTTGTCCCTGAATGCTTGCTGAACGGGGATCTCATCGTCTTCCGTAGCCGTCCGCATCGTCCATGTCACAGGTGCATGGACTCTGAGTGTCTCACGGACGACCCAATCAAGGTAGTCTAGCTTGAAAATGTCCTCATCGAGCGTCGAGGAAGTCAAAGGTACAGTGCGAATCGCCTCTCGTAAGCGGTCCTGACACGGCGGTGCACTCGCCAGCGCATATAAACACCAAGTAAGCGCAGAAGACGAGGTTTCGTAGCCCGCTATGAGAAACGTGGATATCTGACACAAGACCTCTGAAGTGGACATTCGTTGAGAAGCAAACGCGGCTACGTTCGACTGGACTGAGGGCACGGTTGAAGGCAGTGCATACCGCTTAGGGCCGGAGTACATACCGAGCACGCTGAGCAAATCAGGTCTGGTCGGGGATAGCGAGCAGTCCACTTTGTCGCCCCACCCAAGCCGAGCGTCATCATCGATGGTTTTTTTCCGTTCGCCGATGAGTCGGAGACCAACCCGGATCAGTTGATGACGCGCTTTCTTCATCGCCTCGGAATGAGGGCGCTAAGGTTTATGACAAGCTGTCAGAACAAGATTAAGTGACACATAGTCCGATATGACGCACGAATTTTCGGAGTAACGGAATCCACGTTTCGAGGATAGTGCGCAGTTGCAGCTCTTTGGCTGTAGTAAATATCAATTGGTAAGCATCGGCGAGTTCGTCGCTCTGGCCCGACAGGGCGTTGAAATAATAGCCAAAACCTGTTACCGATGGGGCAACGCTCAAACGTCAAGGGTCAAGATGTCCATACCTGCGATCCCAACGACATCGAGGGTAGCTTTCGAGAGCCACGCCAGGACGTCTATTGGCTTTGACTGATCCTTGGAGAGGCGAATCCAAACGTCGCGCAACTTGCAAGAGACGATCTTGAGTGGGAGCACTGTCCAGACGGGAAAAACACACCTCGGAAGCTTTGTCCCTGAACACCGGGTTCAGTCTCTTGATGCTCGCTGCGGTGAAAGCAGAACTCTAAAAGTTCAAAAACACGTGCATCAACGAGTACGAGTGCCATCACCTACTAGTATTCTGCGCTGCGGGGAGGGTAGCTCACGAACGAGTCGACGGTACCGAGGATGCATACCTGTCTTTTGTGTACATCGCCTTCCGTGGTGAGCAGGCTTTCGGTGCCTGCGCCCATGGCTGCAAGATTGTCACGGACAAAGCCTGGCTTGCGATAGGTGTCGGAGTGGGAGAGAATGTGTGCGACCGCCGTCGGGTCGGTCGTCAGCAAGCGGGGCCCTGCAAGGAAGCCCTTGAATGAGTAGGTGGCGCCATAGGTGGCTTCCCAGTCGTAGAGGATACCCGTGTTTTCTTGGTCGTACATTTCGCGCAGGTTGCCAAAGAGAAGAGATGGGTTGGGCGGTCCATGGAGGCGCTGAAGCGGCGAAAAGTGCTGTCTCCAGAGCAGCACGACGAGGTCAGCGAGGACATGGTACGCAGCGAGAACGATCCCAGCGAGCAAGCCAGTCCAGACGAGATGCGAGCTCGAGGCCATGACAGACAGACGCCTTCTATAAGCGTTGTCGTGGAAGATGGTTTCTGACACCACCGCCATCGTCGCAGAGCTTTCTTCGCCTGTCGTTGCGTCATTGCTCTCGGCACATCCAAACGACGTGACGTTGCTGGCAGAGCCTCCATCTTGCTGGGCGCCGTGGTGGTCATGGGCAGCCCAGGCCAGCCCAGAGCACACGTCAGCCTGGCTGCAGGTCATGCACTACTATACGCGCGTCGACGTGAGCGGGGCTGGACATCACCAGATTCCCCCAGAACTCCGTGCGCTGGTCGATGCTGTGCGCAGCTTCCAGCTCGACCGCGCCCCGTTGGGTAACTCGTTTTCCCCAAATGCTCACTGAAATCTCTGACCCAAGATGTGCTAGCGTACGAAACACGCAATGCGGGCGACCGCTCGTATCGCATGTCGCCCAAAAAAGAGCACGAAGTCGATCGCATGTCCTCATACATTCGCCATCTCGTTCACTCAGAGAGCCCACGATCCGTGTGGCACGCAGTGGACGTGGGCTCTGGCCAGGTGAGTCCCATCGCGGTGGCGCAAATGCTGATGGTCGAACCCGGGTTTTCCAGGGGTATTTGTCCAGGGCGCTGCAGGAACTAGACTTTGACGTCCTCGCCCTGGATAATGACGAGAACCAGACGTCGGGCGCTAATCGGTGGGTGACCAAGGAAGCAGCACGTCATTTCAGGACTCAACGCCGCACGAATCTCGGATGTGCTACGAAGCCTTCCACTGAGAAATTAGCAGGCCATTCTAGGGAGGAACGAGGAGACGATGAGCTTCCACAGCCCCATAATTCGCAGGCTTCAGGCGAAGCTCGAAAGGGCTCACTTACCCATCGTACGGTCCAGGTTTGCCCTCGGACACTGGACGAATCCATCGTTGATTGGCTCATTGGCCTCGACAATCCCGACGTCCATCATCCACCGAAACGTTCGGAGCCTGTGCCCATCATGTTCGTGGCTCTTCACGCGTGTGGCTCCCTGACTGTCGATGTGCTACGAGCTTTTCTGTCAGATCGGGCTGATCCGCCACAACCAGAGGGTGTCGTACGCTCGTGGAGTGCTCACTCTCTGGTCGTCGTCGGTTGCTGCTACAATCTAATGTCCCCTTCCGGTATGCCTGTCTAATGTGGACTATTAATGGCATATGAATGCCCAAGATTGCAGATTTTCCCCTGTCTAAGCCTCTTCGGGCTATGAGTCCAGTTCCAAAGTTGACGATTGGGGCCTGTCATCTTGCCGCCCAAGTACCGTCGCAGTGGCTGAAGAGCGAAGATACGATAAGAAACGCCGAGCGGGCCTTGCGGAAAGTTGTGTATCGGGCCCTCCTACAACCCGTCCTGCAATCGGCCGCCGCGCAATTAGACGCGGCTGGGGACCATGCGACACACTCGGAACGACCCATTCGGCCTGGTCTTGGAGAGACACCCGAAAATCGCCGACTTGGGAAACTCAACGATAAGGCGTACCAGGATTGGCCCACATTTTTGGAGTGTGCCACAAGCAAGATGAGTATCGAACTTGCGGCGATCAATGAATCACTCCCCGCTTGGTTCACGCATGAGGCAACACGGCTGAAAATGGAGAGTGCCCTATTTGTGTTACAAACCTTGCGTTGCATCCTCGGACCGATGATCGAAACCCTGATTCTTCTTGACCGCCGCGATTGGATACAGAATCAGTTGGCGGAGATGAATGATCGCGGCCCAGAGGTGGAAGTGGAGTTGGTAAACTTATTTGATCAGGCAACTGGGAGTGGAAGGAACGTTGCACTCGTTATCAAGCCCGCCACAAGTCCGCAGAAGCTGGTCCTCTGATTAAACGTAGTTTGGAACCCGGGAAAGTCCATATTGCACCCTGTCTCAATCCGCCAAACCCCACTGAGCCATGCCCATTGTGATAAAGTGCTCTTCCTGCAGGGTCATATTACCAATTATCTCATACCGTTTAATGACCACGTAAATACGTCTTTGCCGATCTTGGCCGAGATTCTATCCACAACGAAACCACCTGTTCGTGCCTGCGAGAGGTTGGCTGCATGTGCCTCATTGAGGCAGGGGACGAGGGTGTGGGGGAAATGAGGTATGCGGTGAAAGTTATCAGATGGCTCTCTTGGATGCTCCTCGAGCGCACTACATCCAGGTAACCCCGAAGTATGGAGGGCAGCCAAATCAGTGGACGGTGGCGTCTTCTCCAACAAGGCCCATGCGACCGATGCGTGAAACTTTGGATCAGCATAGAATTCTTTCTGCCTCAATAAGCGGAGTATGGGACCAAGAAGGTCCAAACAGCGACACAGCTGAATAGACATGTCAGGAACGCCGGGCATCTGATAATCCAATCACCTCTGCGTGACCGGCGCCTACTTCCAGGGCCAAAAAAGTCCTGGTCCTTTCATCGTTTGTCAGGTTCGAAAATGTGGTAAACGACGCATCGAAACTGTTCGCTGCCGAAGTCATCGTTCTGAGCGCGCTCTAAACTGAAAATGGACGTACGGAGCCATCAAAGAAGCAGCTTCTTTGATGGCCTGCTTGAATTCTTCGCGCTGATGCGCCCGCAGAAACAGGGGTCGGGATAGCGAGATGTGTAGTTCCCATCGGGCGGTTTTGGCTTCGCCTCGTTCCTGGCGCCCGATGGGATCGATGGAGGGTACTTGGGTCTTGGCGAGGGTGAGCGCGTCCTCGACCAACGTGTAGAGCGCATCGCCGGGGTGCAGAACGAGTGGCACGTAGACGTACGTTGCATACTGCCCTTCCACATGGGGCACCGTCCGCACGCGACCTTGGTGTAGAGCAGGGTCGTCTGCTGGCACTGGCACAGTCAGCGACGCGGACAGCGGTGGCAGCTTCTTCCTGAACGGCGGCTTGGTCAGTTTTCGTGCAAGAACTGCACCAGCACCAACCTCTTCTTTGCTGGCGTTTCTTCGTCCGAGCTGGGGTGTTCGACCAACTTCGCGCGTCTCATCCGACACTGAGCTTGAAACGGAAAATTCCGTATCTTATCATGAGCGTACCCTTCATCAACAGTCTTGGTAACGCAGCGGCCACGCACGAGCATGGCGGGTCAGTCCACAGCCACGAGCATGGCGGTGAGCATGGACACACGCACGAGCACTTGGACCACCCAGGTACGTATATACACCGGTCCTCGCCGTTCATTGGCCTGATCGAGCGACACACAGGCAAGTTCGCCGAAAGAGACCTTCCCGACTACACTTCCAGAAACTTTCACGAGCGGGGTTTCACGGTCGGGATAGGTGGGTACGCATCCGATGCGATCGTGCGTCGACCATCTCGGTCTCATCACTTCCGTCCCTCTAGGCCTGTGGGGTCCGGGAAAACGGCACTCACGCTCGCTTTGTGCAAGCGTCTCCGTGGAGAATTCAACATTGGTGAGAGTCTTGGCGGTGTCTCGACATCTCATCCTCAACCGTTTTTCCGTAGCGACCGTCACAAACGATATTTTTACTCGAGAGGATCAAGAGTTTCTGATTAAAAACGAGGCCCTTCCATCCTCGCGCATATTGGCCATCGAAACGGGCGGGTGTCCCCATGCTGCAATACGTGAAGACATCAGCGCCAATCTAGGTGCACTTGAGACATTGCAGGCCAAGTATGGTTGTCAACTTCTGTTTGTGGAGAGCGGTGGGGACAACCTTGCTGCCAACTACTCACGGGAACTCGCGGATTATATCATCTACGTGATTGATGTTGCAGTGCGTAATTTTCCCCCTTTCCTTGGCGAATTCTATAGGGTCGATTTCAGGGCGGAGACAAGATTCCACGCAAGGGGGGACCGGGTATCTCGCAGTCAGATCTTTTGGTGATTAACAAGGTACGGGTCATGTGTCTCTTTCTCGCCCGCCACACGATAATACTGTAAGCAAAGATTGATATCGCAGAGTACGTGAATGCATCTTTGGAGGTAATGCAACGTGATGCAAGGATCATGCGTGGGGACGGCCCAACCGTGTTTACGAGCATCAAAAAGGGACAAGGTGTCGAGGACGTGGTTGATCTGATCCTAGCTGCCTGGAGAACCGCTGGTAGCCCGGGGACGCCCGGTGCTGTAGTCCTGTGAACGAATTCCAAGCAACACAAGGCGAACGGAAGCAATTCTTACGACATGTAATTATGCTTGAAAATATTGCTGGGGTCAGAACGGCCGGGTGACCTGAAAGAGAGTGATATTGGCTCTCACGCATAACCTCCTGAAACTGCATCGACCGGCTTCCGTTGAAATTCGGGTCCACTAGGACTGAATATGCGCTCCATCATAAAGTGAGCTGATCAAGGGACGGTGGAGCGCGGACAAGATGCTGTCATGGGACAACTTGGCACTCGGCAGATGTTTCAAACGGGCATGGCTTCATTCTTTCTGGTTCTTGCTCGGTCGATGCCATGTGCCGCCAGATGTTGAAGACTTACTTACCTCGAAAGGGCCAAGTGACTCATTCAAGCGCTTCCATACCTGCCGTACTGTTTCCCAGCGTCGCTAGTCGGTTCAGAATCTTTGGATCATGCTACCTTGGTGTGCAGAGTTCAAGGCAACATTCTAACTGTCGGGGTTCTGGTCATTGGTGCATCTTCCGATTGGACAGCTAGCGTCGCAGCTGTGCGTCGGCTGAGAGCTATCAGTGATCTGGACAATGTAGCGGCTAACATACGGGGCTTCCCGAACTTCTCGGCGGAGGTACCGAGATGCGGTGGGTTGGCGATGATTTTTCAATTTGTTTTTTTCCCTCCCGACCTGTCCTCACCACCGCGCGGAGCGTTTCCATACGGATTTCGGTACGAGCGTGGCTCTTGGAGCGCAAGGCAAGGGAGGCTGGTCCTTTGAGGGTGCCGTATACGTTGAGCAGAACGGGTCCTGGCATGCAGAAGGGCAGCTGTCACGTTCCGCGGACGATATACCCTGCTGGGTCATGTCCTCATTCATGCATTGGTCCCCACCGCCACGTCGGCGGCGTGTGCAATCGATTCAAGACGTATAACCCGCGAAATCATGTCAATACCACAGAGAGCGACCAACACGTCAAGACATGGATGGAGCGTGTTGCAGGGACGACGACCTGATCCTGCTGATATGGTTTTCGCCGTACACCTCTGGGGGGATACAGATAAACGGCTGAAACGTCCGTCTGGCGCAATTTTATTATTATTGTCATCGTGACTGAATCTCGTTGTCAACTCGGGGATGACATGCTCTTTTTTTTTTGCCATCGCTGCAATAATGGAAAGTGAGTGCGTGAAATGTGGATTTTTTTTTCTGGAGGGGTAGGGGTGGGTTATGTAGACTGGGTCCATGGCAGGGCACTAGTCGCCCGATTTCAGGTAAGTTCTCCGAGACTTCACAGATGGGTTCTGAAATTATTGCCTTACAGCTCACGCGGTTGTAGTGTGATTCCGAACGGGGTGTTTGTACGGTTCATGGGCATGATTTGCCCGAATGGCAAGTGGGTATATTTCCGAAAGGTCAGGGAAGTACTTGCTGAAACTATCGCTGTACAGTTTGCGTGAAAACATACAAAGGTCCGAGCGGAGGCATCGGTACGATCATCTATGGATATAGTGAATCGTGATCTACAATATAGGTCCTAAATTGAGAGCTGCGTATTTCCCGAGAGGTCGGAGATGTGCTCGTTGAAAGTGTTGCCGTCCAACCCGTGTGCATACGAGCGAGAGTACCGGGAGAGTTTATGGCCATGGCGATCTGCACATATCTCGCACAAATGGAAAGCAGGTATGTTGTCCGGAGGTCGGAGATTATAGATGTGTTTTTCTGAAACTGATGCCGTTCAGTTCATGCCCGTTCGAGCAGTTGTGCGAACGACGGTGATGTCGATTGTGATCGACTAGCCGAGTTGCACTCACCGCGTCCGTTTCCAGGAATGTAATGACGCCGATATAGGCGGTGTCATACTCCCCCTAGTGAGCATATACCCTTTTTCGAGCACCTCAACAACGCCTGATCATCTGTCCGGCACGGAGGTTCAGCAAACATACACACCCCTTCTCCATACACTTGCTTGTCCTTGCATCAAATTGGACCATATCAAGGACGAGATCTACGTACCTGGGACAAAACAATCATAATTATGTGCGAGACGTCACCGTCGAAAATGGCGACGACTTGTGACGGTAAAGTCGCCTATCAAGATATCCATCGCAGAAAACATATACAGGTATTATGCCGCTATTACATACGTTTTCTCTTTCTTTTGATTCCGTTGCTGCAGAGAACAGACCGATCGATCACACTTGTCAGCTTGAACTACTGGCTCATTTGGCGGGTTCTCCCTTCCGCTCCGTCGGACAAGCTCTTGATACCGCTTCCCCCCGTCTGATACATTTAATTATACAGGAGTGATGGACGTGCCTTGCCAAAATGTTTCCATCTGAGCTGGCATCGCTGACGCGCTTTTGGCTCTCTCGTATGTTCCGTCTCGTCGGGGTATCGTCAAAAGCGTCTGTGCGTGTCGAGAAAGTTTCGCGATACGGCTACATATGGATCCGATTCTTTTCTTTTTCTTTTTCTTTTTCTTTTTCTTTTGTGAGACGGCGGATGCCCGTATTCGGGTGCATCCTTGCGCATACAGGTGGCCTCCACTATCCTATCCAGGAAACGAACGGGGTTCTTTACTCGGATCATTGACATTTGCGGGTGTGGGGGTCTGACTTGGGGAGAACCAGAGGACCCCAGGAAGATAACGGTAGGTCATCCAAATCGAGTGTATCTCTGAACGCGGGGCCTGATAGCGCTCGCGCTTAGTCTGGTGATCAAACCGTGCCCTATGAGACAAAGCCATCGATAGACGACTCGCGCTGGGGTTGGATGTTTTTCATGGCAACAAGTTTTTGATGTGGGATATCAAACTTTCAAGTCTGGTACTTGTGTTCGTATCTAAGCCGTTCCCTACTCACGTACACTCGACTGAGGTAATGTAGCTCAAATGTTGAATATGGGGAGTTTATTAAGAAATTTACATGATGTCGAGTGGCTACCGTGAATACTACAAACGAGTCCGACGAGTTCTACATTGTTACAAGATGGCAGTGACTTAGGCAGAAGACTTTTCAGCAGGTGCAGTAGAAGCAGGCGGGGCAGCGGGAGTGGATGATGACTGCTTGTGCTCCTTGATGCGAAGAGCCTCTTCATGAATGTCGCGTATTTGCTTGGAGGTGGTGGTGTAGAAAGACAAGACAGACTGGCCGAGGGGCGAGGCAAGTGCTTTAGAATAATACTAGGGTATTTCCCGCGTGAGCAAGTAAAATAGATGAGGAGGAGACTTACTACCTCATGCGCGATTTTGGAGTAGCCTTTTTGCTCATCGATGCTCTTTGCACGCGTGTGGGCTTCTTTGATTGAGGACTGAACTTTACCGGAAACGGTCTGGTCGGGACCAAGAGCACTTTGGCCGACGGATTTATCAAGATTGGACATGAACGATAAGAATTTCTTGGAAATGCCCTTCTGAGCTGCAGAAAGTATTACAACAAATCTTAAACATCTCCGCGGTTCACGTACTGTCGATGTCGATGGCACGCTGAAGGATGTGGTCGGAGAGCTTGTAGCCTTTGGCGAGGTACTCGGCAGCAACTAGTAAAAAAATTAGTGAGATTGTCGTAGTCGCGATCGTCGCAATACTTACTTCCAGCCCGCGGTTTGTCAGTCTGGTCGATGTGAGGATGCTCCTCCGTATCATGATTGTCGACCTGCTCGGCATCAGAGGTGACAGTAATGGTGTTGCCATCCAGGACGCCGTCACTTAACTGGAATGGTGTGAGTTAATGCATGTTCTGAGTTGATTGTAGACCGTACCATGAGTGCGGTATGTACAGCAGACGGCTTTTCGAAGGTGATGACGGCATGTTTCGTTTCGCCTTCATGGCCAATAAGCTTTATTGATTTGACCCTGAACAGCGTTGAGAAAAATAAGAGACATAAAGGGCCGATGCGTACTTTCCGCAGTAGCTGGGGAGCGCATGAGCGAGGGGTCACGAGGGGTATAGGCCCCTTACCTGAAGAAGTCGTGCAGCTCTGTGCTGGTGGTGGCAGGGGCGATGTTAGAAACCTGTTGTGAGCGTCAGTGCTGTCGCCGGCGACGTCGAGGACAACACACGTTGACGGTCGCTGCGGACATGGCTGGTGATCGTGATGGTGTTGATTATCAGTTGCAGAGATGGACGTGGGAAAGTGAGCTTAGCGGGGCAAGATGACATAGTGTTCCGTTAGGCGGTGCAGTCAACGACGACGACGACGACGACGACAGCGACAACAACGACGCCGACGTCAACGGCAGCGAATGGTCCAGCGCTGAGCCAAACGTCGTCGAGAACAGCGATGGCAATGCCTTTCGTCGACTCCAGTCCCAGAACGCACAATGTTCGCAACAGCGTCAGAGGTCTTCCCGTCGTTCCCACAGCAGCGAGACCGACAGGCAACTCGGACCACGCGAGGGATTTCTGGATCCCACAGGTCACGGAAGACGGACAGGTCTTGTTTCACGTCAAATACCTGAACGTTGTCCTGACATGTCGATCTAGATTTATTATGCCAACACGTTGACCGGAAGGTTCGCCCGCGACCTCCCAAGAGACTCAGAGGAGGACGGCGCAGATGGCGTTCTCGCCGCGTTCCAGTCGAGTTCTCGGACAACAAGCGGTGACGAACCCGGTTTTGTTCCTGTGCGGAACGTAACGGCGCCCCCAAACGCCATCGTGGCCGTAAACGTCAATGACACGGGAACTTCTCTTTCCCCTCGCACTTCTCAAGTCAGCGATATGCCCATCAAGCCTCTCCCCCTACCGGGCATGATTACCTCTCGTCCACGTGCCAATACTGCATCACAGCATAATCCAAACCGTGCTCCTAGTGTACCTTTTGATTCACCGTCCGTGCAATCGCGGCAACGCAGGTTCAGCACTTCGGACCCGTCCGTCATCGCTATCCAGATGAATATGAACAGTTCTTCCGTAGTCTGGGCACCATCTCATCTTGAGGAGCCGTCCGAAGTTCGTGACGTCCGGGAAATACCACCCGGAGGGTCTCGAACCCCCAGTCAGCAATCGGTGCCCACAGACGTCGTATCTGAGCTTCTACAAAGAACCCGGCAATGCATACATTCAGTCATCCTTCATCTCAGACAGTTCGGGATCCCTCAGGTTGCTGAGGACGAGGAGATTGTCGACAATCTCATCGCCGCTGCTATCACAGCTATCCGAGACCTTCTGTACGTCTCCGGTCCATCCGGCCGACATCTTGGTGGGAAAAATAAAGTCGACAGGGACACCAGCAACGCATCACAGACACCCCTGGTTCCTGCAGAGCGTCGGGCTGTCGCAACACTTTCCAAATTCGTCTTGTCCGCGCGGGCAATCATAAACGATGGACCGTGGGTCACAGACAACAGTGTTTCACAACTCAGTTCAGATGCCGATGAGCTGGAGCGCTCGGTGGTCGAGTTTGTGTCCATAGCACAAGACGTTCGGAGTCAGAGCGTTCTTGATCCAAGACGTCTGCATGGTTACATGAGTCCTCCGCCCGCTGGATCAGCGAACGTTGGGGCCGGGACAGCCGGAACGTGGAAAGGGTTTGGATGGGTAAACATTGAAGATCACGAGGAAGCGCCACGGCAGAATCTGACCTCGGTGACGTTTAATGAGTTCGTTCGTCACACAGTCAAGATCCAGGAGAAGTTGGGTACGCTCTCAGAGGCCCTTCGGGCGACACAGACTGGTATCGAAACTTTTACCTTCTCCTTTTATACTTCTAACTGACAACATTTGTAGCCGAGGTCGTGGCCACATCCGCTCAAGAACTTCTTAGGGAACTCTCGACGCTTGTCCTCCTCCTGGGGGACATTCACATCGCCAGACACGTTGACATTGAGACTGTGGATGAGACCAAAGTCTCTAAGCTTTTTGACGGCGTACGATATATGCGATCGATTGAGAAGGCTCGCATTCTCGTTCGTGCGCTCGAGGCAACTACGCAGGCGATTTACGATGATGGAGCTGCACTACTCGTCGCAACGCAAAGCGTTCGACGAGTCGAACCTTCCGAATCCTGGAAAAGCCGCGACCAAGCGTACGATGCCCTGGATACGTTGAGTTCATCCATCGATTTCAACCTTAATATTCTGCGACAGAATCTCGAGGGTCTTTTGCACATCGGGACAGAACAAACGGCTATTTTGGAACGATGCAACAAGACTCCTATCGAGTGGCGAATGTCGCAACGCAGTCTCCTTTCCGCAATTTTAAACAACCAGGCACTGGAAGCTATTTATGACAATCACGGATCACATGATGTCTCGGTGGAAGAACCTGATAGGATGCTGAGAAGTGTCGCGGAAGATGTAGAGGACTCTTCCTCCTCGCTATCATCACTCTCACCACCCCCTGTACCAACAAGCGGAAAACCACGGATTATACCCGACGAAGAAGAGCCTGCGGAGACCGCCTTTGAAGATGATGATAGTAGGTTTAACTCTTGTCCATTACAGTAAATTCTTGTTGACCGGTGCTTCCCCCATTGAACCCTAGCCCTGGAAGCTGTTCGCTCGCCTCCACGATCGCATAAAATCAAAGCATTCTTTGGTGACGATGCACCAAAACACTATCTAATATCCTTGTCTGCTGAATCGAAACCTTGGTATCTTCGACCACAGTACAACCCAGAAGAAGTCCTCATCGATCCAGATGGCACCGTACGCGGCGGAACAGTGCCAGCTCTCGTCGAAAGGCTCACAGCACATGAATATGCAGGCAAGTTGAAGGCGTCCTTCGACTTTCAAGGCGCTAATACATGAAATAGACACCAATTTTTCTAGGGCATTCCTAATGACGTTCAAGTCGTTCATGACTCTCGATGAACTCTTTACTCTTCTCGTAGAACGTTTCTGGATTCAGCCACCCCTAGGCTTAAATGCACAGGAGCTGGATGACTGGAGGTATAATAAACAAAATATTATACGCATTCGGTGAGTATGAGTTACCTTATATCTCGGAGATGTCTGACCTAAGATCTATGAAGGGTGATTAATACGATGAAGTCAATAATACAAGACGAGGACCTGATCGAAAAAGAAGATGCGGGAATCCTCGACCGCATGGCACAGTTCGCGTCAGGGGAGGACGTGTGTAGAGTTGCTCCTGCAAGGAATTTATTGGCAGCAATAAAGCGTGCTGTTCATTGTTTTTATTGTTCGTATTGAATGTTTCCTAAACTTTGACCATAGCATAATGGGAACCAAAGGAGAGTGACACTCCAATCTTCGGTTCCTCCTCCACAGCCTATCGTTCCGAGACGAATAGAGTTACTGGACATAGATCCTTTGGAGCTCGCCAGGCAGTTAACGATCACCGAAAGCCAGCTGTATCTGAAAATCCGACCTTCCGAGTGTTTGCAGCGATCAAAACAGTCTCGAACGGAGTACCGCGATGGTGTCGCCAACTTCATTAAGAGGAGCAATAGGGTATTCTTTTAGGTAACACAATTGGATTTTACTTATAAACCCCTCACAGATTGCGCAGTGGGTTACGTATTCTATCCTGTGTAAGGATGATCCTCGTCGCCGAGCTACTATCATGAAACAGTTCATTCTCATTGCCGACGTAAGTTGTTTAAGTTGGAACACTGGTCTCAGAATGCTCATATTTCATTGTAGCGTTGTCGGGTTATTCAAAACTTTTCCACCATGATGGCGATTGTCACAGGGTTGAATTCCTCTCCGATACGACGCCTGAAACGTTCGTGGGAACAAGTGAACTCGAGATACATGTCACAGCTGGAAGCATGCGAGACAATCATCAACTCTTATAAACACTATAATAGTTATCGGAGCTCGTTGGCCTCACTATCTCCTCCCTGCGTCCCATTTGTTGGTACGTCTCGTCTGGTAGAAGTGCTTTGATGTGTCTGAGTGTTGTTCCCATTTCAGGCGTATTCCTGACTGCGCTCACGCATATACAAGACGGGAGCAAGGATCTACTCCCTGGCGACCTCGTTAATTTCCGTAAACGCCAGAAAACTTCGGAAGTCATCCAGGATCTCCAGCGGTGGCAAAACCAGCCGCACAATTTTCACCCTCTCCCTTCCGTTCTTGTCTTCATCGACGAGGGACTGAATCAGTTTGGCGATCACGACGCTGGCGAGGTGTTTTGGAAACTGAGCATGGAGAGAGAACCAAGAGAAAAGGACGAAGAAAGACTTGCCAAGTTCTTGACGGACAGTGGCTTCTCTTGAGCCGAAGTCGGGCGACGGGAATGAGATTGTCTGTGTGTGTGTGTGTGTGTGTTGCCTCGTTGCATCATGCTACTGTGGACTCGACGTGCATTTGTTTGTTGTGACAGTTTAGCGTATGCTTTCTGGCCCGGAGTTATCCTATTGTTATCTATGATGCAGCGCCGGGACGCCGCAGCATGTTCAACCTGCTCTGTGACCGATTGAATTGATGAGATCTAGAGACTTGTCTCTCACGCCGAATAACACGCAACTGGCGAGTATTTGTGCCCTCTTTCAATCACGAACTAAGATAGTTGTATCATGAATTATACATTCGATAGAGCATTGTTTTTATGGTTTAGATCAAGTCTGCTGGTTTGATGACATGAGGGAACAAACTACATAATGTATTTCTAGGATCGAAATTCACTGCGGGCTTCCATGAGTCCGGTCTGAAAATGTCGAGAGTACTCTTCACTGACAGATTGTATCCCAGCCTGCGTAGTTGTTACGGCAATGGAAATCACACCGCTTCCAGCTCTCTTGCTGTATGCCCCTTTCCGCAGTTGCAAACTGGATCACTGGGCCATCGCAGTACAAACGAACATCATATATTGACGGCATTTCTAGTTGGTTGATGCTCGTTTGGTCTCCCACAGCGCCTTCTTTTGCGCCCATCTCATTCAAAAATTGATAGGCCCTGTTCTTTCGAAGACGCAGCCACACCTCCGAATGTCCTTGAAACTCAGTCTGCACCCTCATCGGGTAGGGTCGCTGATAACCACCTCATGCCACAACGGTCAGCCAAGAAGTACGAAATCCACACGCAAACTTGATCCCTCGTCTCTCACCTCATAATGCTCTTCGCCCTCTCCTCTGAAAGCGTGCGCAACACCGTCTTCACCGACGAAAGCGGATAGGTGGTGTACAAGACGTCCCACCCCATCCAGCTCGGCATGGGTACGACCAAGCTTGAAAAGATCGTGCCCAATTAGGACCCGACGGATATACGGGACCGATTTGAGGTCATCGGCGAGATTGAGTGACATCTGATCGGATCCTCGACGTTCCGCCTTCACGGCAAGGAAATGAAATCGGACGACTTTCTCCCTAGGCATGGGATCACTGGAAAATGTGTGGTGGTTCCCTTTCTTGGATCCGAGGGGTCTATATTGCTCCTTTTTTTTTCTTTTGTAGTAAACGTACGTTCAAGGGGACGGATGGCCGACCCTACAGGTGGGACATGCACTTTGACGTGGTGACGGTGAGCGCGGCAACATCGTCTTGTCGTGAGCGCTGAAACTTTACCTGCTGCTCTCCCGGGATGACACTGACTCTAAATTGGAGGTCGCCAGATACGAGAGGGGCACGCTTGGCATCATGGCTCCCAAGAAGCGGGGGCGTCTTTGAGCGTCGAATCCGAAGTCGTGGAAATGTTGGACTTGGTCATCCTCACCTTTGCTTACGTGGAGAAACAGCGCAAGGACAAGGAGAGTGCTACCTGTAGCAATGCTGGCGGTGGACCATGATGTGACAGACCGGCGGGAATTTTATTGGTGCTTCATGCTGTATTTGCTATGTCGTTGGTTTCCTTGTGGTGTATAGCTGAAAAAAAAAAAAGTTCACATTCATGTAACCCGTTTACTTGGCAGTTTGTTCCTCGGTACGAAAATATCAAACATTGGCTTTTTCCTCGGATCGGAATTGTAGTATGAGCCTTGGACACGGCCACGCTTCGTCATCATGGGCATGCCACTACTCGTGTAACCAATATTATGACGATCCAAATGTCAATCCTCTCAAATTCGGCATTTACAAGTAAGTTGAAGTAACGCACTGCTTGATATTCATACTCTGGGCTCTTTGCGCGATTTGAAGTCATGGTCTATTTTATGAACGAATTGTCTGGTCAATCTAGGTCGTAGTCAGTATCCGATTGTCTAACCGTCAACGTTATCAATCTTTGGGGCCTATGTCATATTCCTTTGATTCAGAGCCGTTTCGCATAGACCGGTTCTGCACATCTCTTCGAGTTCAAAGATGTATGTCACTTTGAACCTGTGGTCATAGTGGTTACGTGTCGCAACGGTCAGATGGGCTGGCGTATGGCATTCGCAGGCCGACCGCTGCAGGTATTACTGTTATTGTATGCGTTGCAGGCATGAGGCATCCAATATGGCAACATCTCACCCGGAAGAAGACAACAAAGTTAGCACTGACTCGGAGGTACACTGCCGAACTACGGTGCTCATATCTGTGATTGAATCCAACCAGTCGCGATTCAGTTACCGCTCAAATATCCATTTCTGGTCCACCTCATCCTCACCTTTCCATTTTGAGTATTAACCACTCTTTCGCGAGGGTGTCCGATGTTGGCCACGCATGCAAGTGCTGTACATTCCATTACATGAAACATGCATCCGCCAACACAGCCTGAACAGTGCTGTGAATTATCTAATTTCGCCATGAAAGACTATTTTGCTCGTCAACCTCATCCCATAGACGACAATTTAAGCCATGAGTTGCGCATAAGTCTGACATTGTTCGCACGACATTGTTCACTCTTCTCGACTTGCCATAAAAGACTATTTTCCTCATCAACCTCATCTCATCGATGATAATTTGAGCCGTGGATTACGCGCGCTACAGGTCTGACACATGATATATCCGCACAGACATTGTTCCACACTTCCCAACTTGCCATAAAAGACGATTTTGCTCATCGACCTCATCTCATCGACGATATTTTGAGCGATAATTTGAGCCCGCTTGGCATGAATCGATTGCTCCGTACGAACTGACGACCGCATGCTTATCCGGTAGGTGGAATCTCTGAGGCTACTATTTAAACATCAATGTTGTTCCATCATAACTTCACCACAAGCATGTCTACATACCATTTGCTCTCCAGCATGCAAGCACTCACTTCTGAACTATTCGTGACCGTCACTCGACACGTTCTCGGACTTACTCTATACAATATGATGCAGTCGTCGCATGACTTTGAAGACGTCAGGGCCGCTCTGAACGACCGCACTGATTGGTCAATTGAGTTAGTGAGTATTCCCCGTTCGCTGGTACTCATTATGCTCACCATCACGGACCATTATGCAGTTTCGTAGCTGTTTTGCGTAGGTATTGTCCATCTGTCATGAGTATCTACATTGACAAACCTTTCAGCATCCACTTCAGTAATGGTGGCTACTTCTTCATGCTGTCTACATTGTGTTTCTTGGTCATGGCCGAAGGCGTACACATTCACTATGGTAGACTCACGCCAGCGGAGCTCAAGGTATCCATCTTCTTCAAAGTGGCAGTCTTGTCTCTGATATGTGTCGTCCTTCCAGGAGCGCGCTGAGAGCATCGGCTATGCAACGTTTGCAATCATGTTTGCAATGCTTGACATTGGTTTTGTCATCACTCGTGTAGTAGGGCTCATCACATTGTTCGGGTCCTCTGCACCTGCTGCAGGTCTGGCTCTTGTCAGCATATCACCAACGACCATACTCCCATGGTTCATTTACGCAGTGAAGTTCCTCAAGCGAAGGCGCCGTGAGAAGATTAGAGGGGTAAAGATGGAATCTGGCAATAGCGTTAATGAGACTGGTGTATAATGACATAATATCGGTCATGCCATAGATTGCTAGTACACTGAACCTGTCTTAATATCATCTTGCGTGACTTGTGTTCATCTTGCGTGACTTGTGTGTCGTGTCCTTGGACGTGGACATGCAATTGGTTCGAGCCATGAATGAGAATAGCCAAAGGCTGCTCTCTGCAGCGGTGAGGTGATGAAGCATTCATCAAAGCTCAATGATACTCTTTTCTATACGCCTATGCAATCATTTTTAATCTGACCTCTTGAGCTCATTTCCGACGGCGCTTACTCATATACAAGACGAAGCGACAACAGCAATTCCTTGCTTCGAAACACTTTCCATAGACGCCAGTGAGGGAAAAAAAGTTGCGCAGCGCATCCTTATCCGTAGCCTGAAAGCTTTCATTGATCTCAAGGCGTGTTTGAAACTTGAGCATGACAGGGATTCCGGAGCAGTGAAAATCGTGGGTAGATCGGTTTGTAAATCACTGTGTCTATGTTTGCCACATTACAGCTCTACTTTTCATGTTTGATGAACGTTGAAGACGACTAACTTGGGCTGGGCCTAATTTCATGGTCACTGGTCAGGAGATCAAATCGGCACCACTAGGGGCCTACTCAGGTTCGACAACTTCACAAAACCCGACGTGTCAAGTGCTCGCTTAGTATGTAACTCTAGTATTCAATGGTGTTGATTTTTCCTTTCGATGAAACACAACAAACCATACATAGCACCTTGTTGCCTGTTTCACTTTATTTAAGAGCCAAAGGACGGCAAGTCCATCATTTTCACTCAGTTGCCCCTTACCTCATTGAATCTGCACGCAACATAATCTTCAATATATTGTATAAGACGGCAGACTATTTCATTGGTGGTCTGAGATCATTGGTGAGATAACCGGATCCTTGATGTTGGAGCTCAGCGGCGAGAAGATAACTTTCGACGCTGATTTTGAGTCGTCTTTTCAATTGCCCCAGGACGATAAGTTGAACACGGAGGCTTGGGATCATGGGTTCTCAAGGGTTACAAGCTATCGCGGGTTTGCATGTAAGTATGTTAAATTTGTCACTCTTGCTTTCATCTACCATGTATATGAACAGGAAGAATGTTGCTTCAAACATTAATGATTCCCTTGTCGAAGTATAACTATAAGCTGCGGCAATTAATCCGAGGATAATCCGACCCGTTCCTCTAGTATCCTATTGAGCTGTGAGATCAGGATCACGCGCCCACGAACAATAAACGTTGCTATTCCTGGCGTTGTCACAGAGATAAATGCTTACCATCACCCGCGGGGAATACCCTTTCCCAACAATGACCAACACCACATGGCTCATCACCGGGTCGGTTTTGCTTGTCATGGTTCCTCGTCTCGGTGCTCACTTGTTTTTGAAAGCGCTTCTCGCGGCATTGGCTTGGAGATGGCTCGCCAGCTGCTCCAGACATCTACCAATACCGTCTTTGCAACCTGCCGTTCGCCATCAACATCAACAGACCTTACAGCGCTCATCTCGTCTCCTGGGACCCTCCACATTGTCCAGCTGGATATTGCTGATGAGGCGAGCATCAAGGTCGGAACTAGTGAAGTGCTCAGGTTGTTGAATGGTTCTGGTCTTGACTACATTCTTAATAATGCCGCCATTGTCAGTTGCTATTTCATCATCATTGCATGGAAAGCTTCGCGACTAACCCTTTTCGCTTGTCTCGGAAATGCAGAACCGTGGGGCTGATCTTGGGTTTAACTTCAAACCGATCGACCTCATCGAACAGATCACTACTAATGTCATCGGTCCCGCCCTCGTTTCGCGATATCTCCTCCCTGCGATCGACAAGTCGAACAGGAAAGTCATCATGAATATGACCAGTGGACTTGCCAGTATAGCAAGTAATCATGGTCCCAAAGTTGTCAGCTACAGCATCAGCAAGACTGCCTTGAACATGCTCGTGCGTCGATCTTTCTGATACGATACTGTAATCCTGATTTACCTAGACGTACAAACAAGCTCGTGAACGACCGGACATAATCCCTATTGTCATGGACCCTGGTTGGGTCAAAACAGATATGGGAGGCAAAGGAGCAATGCTCGAACCTCAGGAAAGTGTATCTGGAATCTTGAAAGTCTTGCACAGCTTGACGGAGGATGATGCGGGAAAGTTCTTTGGGTACAGAGGGAACGAAATTCCCTGGTAAAGGATGAAATTGTCTAGAGCTCGATTTACTTGTATCAGTATTGTCTCGTGGTTACCGAATCCCAAGTCGAAGATTGTTCAGCACGTTGGTATTGTACGACATTCTTCAACTAATTCGTCGGAGAGAATGAATTTACTGACGGGTCTTCAGCACAATTAACCCACATGCGAATTGTACACAGAAAATTAAAAAGCTAAGAATTAATGCTGTGTCATGATTCTAGTTGACAAGTGTGGTTACGAGAACTGGGCTTGCCATGGGTCACTCATTGATCTGCCTAGCGAATGAAACAGGATTAGGGAGCTGGAAATGCAGCTAAACAAGTTTCTTAGCCTTAAATTCCGCTTCACTTACCGAGATGACTTGGAGAGCGGTGTGGGACTCAAAGGTATAAGTATCCATTTTGCAGTGTGCCCAGCTACCAAACAAGTCTGGTCCGAGCGGGTCAATGCTGTCTGAGATTGGTTGTCAAGCATCGCCACTTAGCTTTCATATACAATCAGATGCAGTCGCCTGACTTTATAAACTCTTCCTGCATTCCTACGATGAGTGGGCTGGACGCGCCGCCGGAGACGATTCAAGTTCGTGAAGTTTGCATTTTTACTGTATATCAACCAGCACGGACGAGGAGCTTCGCCTAGCGAACGTACCAATGGAGATGAGGATCACCAAGGAACTGACATCTTCGTCTCCGTTCGTATCCCTCCGATGGGCGGATGGAACTCTAGACGATGTCGTGGTAAAATGGAAGAGATGGACAAGGTTCATTTCGCATGTCATGGTACATAGGACTGTAATGGCTCCTTTGAAAATGGCCTCCTTGTTGATCGCAAACATCTCAGGCTCAAGGACATCGTTCGGCTGTCACGTCCTCAAGGGTGGGGACTCGCCTTCCTCTTCACGTGTAGTACAGCTACGGGAGACGAGCAGCTGGACAACGATTCCCCGAGGGTCGCAGGAGACGTTCACGAAATTCTTGGCGCGGATGGAAGAAATGCCGCAGATGTCTTTTACCAAGCGATTTTGGCATATTACTCCTATCTTGGGTTTCTTTTATACACGTAGGTCCTTAAGGCACCAGGTAACTTCTATTCCGAGGCCCTCAATGCATGACTTTTTGGAGGGCCGAATGGGAAAAAGAAGGCCTCAGCCGGCCGAAAAATCAGCAGCGTCTGATGTTCAAACCGACCCTGCTGACACCTGAAACGGCGCTGGGAAAGTTGGCCTGAAACATTCGAAACTTTGGCGCCGACTCAGGTGCGGTACACAACTGGCACTTGAAACATGGATTATCTACCGTCAGTGGAAATGCAATGTACCAGAGACGACTCGTTTGTTTACCCTCTCTATCCCAGATTACCATGTCGACGATGAGCCGTGCGTAAGAATTGACAGTGAGGTGGTGCATCGATGCTGATCGTACACAAGAACTTCACCCAGTTACAGAAATTGAGAGCGACAGCTGGATACAGGCAGTGGTGTTCTCGTCGAATGGCGAGCACCTCGTCAGCGGTGGATACGAAGGGGTCCGAGTATGGCGGGTCCGAGATGGCAAGCAAATGGCAGCGATGCACTCGGGAGAGGGTGTCTGGTGCGTCGCTGTCTCCAAGGACGGCAAATGGATCACTGCGGGGACGACGCTGGGCGAAGTGCATGCGTGGGACGCAAAAACTTACAACAAAGTCTTCACGCTTGTCCTAAGCGAGGATGGCATCAACGGCGTCGATTTTTCGCCAGACTCGACGCGACTGGTCATCGCTTCCGTAGTTGGCGCGGCCACTGTCTGGGACGTCGCGGCCCGCAAGCCTGTCTTTGACCCGCTCCGCCATGAAGACATCGTCACTGCAGCAAAGTACTCGCCTCGGGGGGACCGCATCGCAACAGCGACGCATAGGACCGTGCGCCTGTACGATAACAACGATGGCAGTTTGCTCGTGGACGTGCCCGTGAAAGTGGCGCCGTGGTACAACAATGGTCTTGCTTGGTCAAATTCTGACCAGCTCTTTGTCGTATCCGAAGGTAGAATCAAACAACTTGAAGTCGGAGTATCTACAGCTGTATCCGAATGGACGGTTTCCGGCACGGCGATATCCTCGTGCATTACCCTCTCCCAGCACGGAGAATTCATTGCATATTCTACCAACCGTACCGTCACGCTCTGGGATGGTTCGACACACTCTCAGCTCGGTCTCATTCGAAACTCTCGGCAAATAAGCTCAATAGTGCTCTCACCAGACGACCGCTTTGTCGCAACTGGTGGAGGGGGGACGAAAATCGCCATCCACAGGCTCCCCCGTATCGCCGTGAGTACTATATATCGAGTGGTGTCGCAATTTTCCTTGATTTAATCGCCATTCGTCTTTCAGATACCCTTCATGGATGTTCCTACCGCCGCACTCAGTCTGTGGGAGCAAGATCGATTCGAAGACGTAGAAAGCTTGTTAACTGAAATAATAAATCGTTCTGGTCAACCGAACCATCACGCGCTCGCCAACAGAGCGCTCATATACGCACATTTGGGACATTGTGACCTGGCGATTGACGATGCCGAATCGGTCAACTTCTTTCATTTGTCTTCCTTCGCGCAAATCCTAACATTTGATACTCCAGTCGATTAAGATACAACCGTCCATCATTGGCCACATCTCAATGAGTATTGCCCTAATCAGTAGCGGAATAAGCATAAAGGCGTGTCGCGCGTATGACCTGGCGTTCATGTGCTTTCGTTTGCACGACGTCGTCCCTCTTCTGTTGATCGAAGTATGCATTACGCACGCGTTAAAACCTGTTTTCTTCTCATCCATCCATTTGTGTAGGCTGTCATTCTATTCATGGCCGGAGAACACCAAGATGCGATATCACGTGTAGAGGACCTCATCACAATGGTACCATCCAACTCACTGTGCTATTTGGTTCAGGTACGTGTTTGATGTGGGGCCCCTGAGGCTGTCTCCCCCCCCCCCCCCCCCCCCCCCCCCCCCCCCCACCCCCACCGTGCACTTCCTGCCCACCTTCCCCTCCTTTTTCTGTGTCTCA